>PVJA010014943.1:0-46408 GCA_004027025.1 Myocastor coypus
TTTTTTTTTTTTTTTTTTTTTTTTTTTTGTATCTTCCAGGGTCAAAGCCCCTCAGGATTAAATCTGAGACCATAGAATGTACTTTGTAGAACTATTGTTAGTGTCAGCCTTCAGGACGAGTCACGGCCATTGCTTGGCTATTTTGCTTTCTGTGAAAGCCTGAGAGAATGTTTTTCTCTGGGTGACTCTCCTTAGACGCAACAGTGAATTAAATTTAGAGAAATTGAATTCTCTACAATTCGACTTATTCTGTTCTGAGATGGTGATAATACTGCCTGTTTCTAACAGATATTGCCAGGACTTAATCCCGTGATGATATAAATAGTTTGAACTACTATAGGCATCCTGTGAGTACATATTTCTTTCTTCCTTTATTAAAGCTATAATAACTCATAAAGATTGATATAAACTGCAAAAACTAATTATAAATAAGGAAAATAGTGTCACTAATGCCATTATTAGTAAAATATTAACTTTATTTATATTTTATGTTTCATAGCAGATATTTAGTATATATTAGAATCTTTCAAGTCTAAAATATTAGATTCTAAGTTTTAGGAGATATAAAAACAATTACGTTCTTGCTTCAGCAGCATATATACCAACGTTGGATGGCTCCTGCCCAAGGATGATATTCAAATTTGTGAAGCACTTGAAGAAAAAATAACTGTTATCCATCTGCCCAGAATAGCACAACAGTAGTAATAACTGCTAATGTGTCAGGATCTACTACTTTTATGTATGTTCTATACATTTTCCCATTTGTTTTTTTACCATTCATTTTTTTTTTCATCCAACAGTGATAGAAACAGTACAAATTTCGAACCAAGCTGCAGTGATCTTTTTGAAACACCAAAAAAAGTCATTCTTTCCGATGATTACATTGTTAATTCCATAATAGCATTTACAATGTCATTACTGTTGTTCTTCAGTGCTCGGACTGCCTTGGCCCTTGACACATTTGCTTGTGACATAACCAACTCTATGTACTTAACTTCCACGCCTGTTTCATCAACCTCTTCCACTTCACTCTCCTCTTGCCCAGTTGGAGTCTGTGTATTTTCTTGAATGTTTGAGACAGCTTCACCTTGAACTTTGAATTTCTCAGCAGCTGCTAACTGTGCTTGCTGAGATAAATCCTCAATCTTGGCTTCTCCAAAAACTATGTAGGTATCTGAAGCAGGGCTTTTATAGACATCTGGTTTTGTGATGACAAAGAGGATATTCTTAGACTTGCGGATAGTGACTCTAGTAACTCCTGTAACCTACTGAAGACCTAGTTTGGACATAGCCTTCTGTGCCTTCTTTTCACTCCAACTCTGTTTTGCTTTACTGGCTGGTTCTTCATTGATTTCAGCTGCTGCTGCCAGCTGGGCTTGTTGTGTGGTTGCTTGTGTGGAATCTTGCTCTTCGAGCTCTGGTACTGATTCATCACTGTCAGATTCTGTTCCAGACCCTGTCTCAGCCTGGGGCTGTGGCAACTCCTGCTCTGTAGCAGGGACAGTTTCTGTAGCTTCACCGGGCATTTTGTGCAGAAAACGCAGAACCAAGATGGCGGCAGAAAGGGAGCGAGCGAGAGCGTGACCCGTGCCTGTTGCAGAGGGAAGCCAGGCGCCCCATTCATTTTTTTAAAATGGAGGTTGTACTTTAGTGCATTAGTATTAGGAAAATGCAAATCAAAACCACAACAAGACACAATGTCACATTAGTAAGAATTGTTATAAAAACTTGCTATGATAGGGAAGAATAACAAATGTTAGTGAGGATGCAATGTGGAAAAACCATAACTTTTACTCTTTACTAGTGCGAAGTATAATGGTCAACTCTTTTGGAGAAATAGCTCAGTATTTTAGGTATGGAATTATCATATAATCCAAAAATTCCATTCATACAAACATACACAGCAGATATGAAAACACACAAGGACTTGTTCATTGATGTTCACAGCACCATTATGGATAATAGGAAGCAGATGGGAGTATCCAATAAATATAAACTGTAACATATACTGAAACAACGTGGTATTATTCAGCAATAAAGACTAAGGTACTGACACATTCTACAACATGGTTAAACCTTGAAATAACTTGATTAAAAAGTGAGTTTACTGTATGATTCTATTCATACAAAATATCAAGAACAGGCAAATTAAGACACAGAAAGTAAATATGAGGTTTCTGGAAGAGATGAGGAGATGGAAATACATAGTCAATTGCTAATAGGCATTAGTGGAGAGATCATTTGGGGTGAGATTAAAATATTCTAAAATTAAAAATGGACAGACATACAATCCTTTAAATAGCCAAGACAGTGTGTTGTACATGAATGTATGTGTCTATGTGATCAAATTTTATAGTGTATGAATGATAATAAGGTGATTTAAAGATGAATTGTAAGCAGTTCCAAAGATGTCATCTGAGGCAAAAAGAACATTCCTCTAAAACTACTTCCTTCTCACTCTTACAGAAGAAACAAAAAATAAACTGAGTTAAACAAGGCAGTGCAAGACATGAATGACCAATTTGGTGAAGAGTAGAAATTATGAAAAGAAAGCAAGCAGAAATATAAAACATGAACAGTTCATAGGAAGCATGGCTGGCAGATTTGGCCTATTATGAAGATAGAATGTCAGAGACTGAAGACAAGTTGGATGTCATAAAATCATAAACAGGGATAAAAATGTTAAGACACCATGCAAGCTGGTCCTAACAGTTTCTGGGTGACTCAAAAGAAAGAAAAGCAAAGAAAAGAAATGAAAAACCCAACATCAGAATTATAGAAGCAAAGAAAAACTTAATAAACTGATGGGGAGAGCCAGGCATGGTGGAACATTCCTGTAATCCCAGCACTTGGGAGGCTGAGGCAGGATGAATGGTGTGAGTTCAAGACCAGCCTGGTCTACAAAAATGAGCTCAAGTTCAGCCTGAACTGCATAGTGAGACCCTGTCTCAAAACAAACAAACAAACAAACAAACTGATGGGGACATAAAGACTTTCAGATGAGATTGGGTATGTTTGGGGTAGTATGGCCATATACAGTAAAGACTCTTATAACAATGAAATTGTTAAGAAATACATGAGCTCTAAAAAGCACTAAAGAAAATACTCAAAGAAAACTTAGAGGTAGGATCACTCTTAGCCAGAGTTCTCCTGCCCAGAATCATCTGTCTCCAGAGCTCCAACACTGCCCACCGTCCCAACCTACTGGGCTTCCCTGCACCCAGAACCCAGCTTCTGCATCACCTGTGGAACCCTGCAGCAAAACTCCCTGCAAAGAGGCTGGGGGTCAGACCCTATCAGCTAATCCAGGAGCAGAGCATTTTGCTAGAGGAGCATAGCAGCTATCTTCCAAAAGCTGCAGAAGAAACAAGCTGAGCACAGCAGCTAGATCCAGCTAGGCACATCTGGACAGGAACAAAGTTGGTGCATCTGGATCCAAAATTCTATAGGCACTAACAGTATAACTTCACCAAAGTGCAGAGATCACTGCTATACAAAATGACAAAGAGAAGGAGTAAGATACAATCTCAGGTCCTGAGGCCACCCAGAACAAATACAGGAGACACTACCATGGAATAAAATGGGAATCATGAAGCCCAGACCTCTGAATTGGTAGCATCTGAGATAGACAGACAAGGGCAGAAATGTATAGAGCAACTCAGATCAGAGATAACATCTGAAGTAAAAAAAAGAAATACATGGATTAATAAAATCTAAAGTGGAAACACAACTGCAGAAATGTATAGAGGAAACTGGACCAGAAATAACTTCTGAAGTAAAAAAACAAATCTCTAAATTAATAGCATCTAAACTAGGAGAACAACTGCAGGAGGTAAAGAGGAGAACAGAACAGAAATAATCTCTGAACTAGAAAGAGAAAGGATCACTAAAGTGAAAGACTTTGGTACCACTAAAGAAAACATTGATTAAAAATTAGAGGAGGATAGAAAAATGATGGATTCCCAGATTGAGCATATATAGGAAAGAAATCGATCACATGAAACAGATTCAAAGAGGTATAAAAAAAATAAAATCTCTATCACAAGTTGGCAAAACTGAATGAAAGTGAAGATAGAGTTTCAGATAGTGAAGACACAGTCACAGCTAGTGAAAAGGTAAGAAAGGATCTCTTGAAGACAACTAAGATGCAGGAAAAAATAATTTAACATCTGCAAGATGATGCAAAAAATGAACAACGTGAGATGAGTAGGAATCAATGAGAAAGAAGATGACACAAATGATATAAAAAGAATATGGGCAGAAGTAATAGCAGAAAAATTCCCAAATATGAAAAAAAAATCATACATTGAGATAACTGAAGCATACAGAACCCTAAATAACAACAACCCAACTAAAAACACACCCAGACATATAATAGTCAAGATCCCAGAAATCCAGCAGAAGAATAATATAGTAAAAGCCACTAGAGAAAAGAAACAGATCACATTTATAGGAAAACCCATCAGAATAATGGCAGATTTCTCTTCATAAACCATGAAGTCAAGAAGAGCATGGAGCAGAGCACATCAAGTCCTCTGTGAAAACAAATTTCAGCCCAAACTGCTATACTTGGCAAAGCTCTCTTTCAAGTATGAGGGAGAGCTGAAATACTTTCATTACAAGGAAAAACTAAAGAATTTTATGAGATCAAAACCAACCCTACACAGTATACTAAAAAATATTAGAGAGAGGGACCAAAACAACACAAACTCAACAAATGACAACAGAAAGATCCCACCAAATAGGCAACCAATTAAACACAGGATTAAAAAGTGGTAAACAGTAGTAAAAGTCATGTCAATCATAAAGCAATGTATTTCAATTATAATCATCAAAGTAAATGGACTCAGTTCTCCAACTAAAAGAAGTAGACTGGCAGAGTGGATAAGGAAGCAAAATCCAACCATATGCTGCGTACAAGAAACACACTACATGCTCTAGCACCTGAAAAAAAAAAAAGCAGGGGTAGCAATTCTGTTTGCAGACAGTCTAAGCTTCAAACCAAGATTGATAACACAAAATAAAGGCCACTACATACTGGTTAGGGGAAATATTCAAGACGAACAGGTAACACTCATAAATATGTATGCACCCAACATGGGAGCAGCAAGTTATATAAGACAAACCTTAATGGACATGAAAAAGCTCATATCAAATATCACCATCTTAACAGGAGACCTTAACACCCTCTGATCCGAAAAAAGATAGGTGAAGCAGACAAAATATTAGCAAAGAAGTAGCCAAATTAAACCAGAACTTGAAAAAACTGGACTTAGTGGACATACACAGAGTGTTCCACCTAACCAATTCAGAATACACATATTTTCAGCTGCACATTTTCTAAAATAGACCACATAGTAATCCATAGGTCACGCTTAAGTAAAAGAAAGAAAACAGAAATTATCCCATGCATATTATCTGACTACAGTGCAATGAAATTGGAAATGGATGACAAAAGAAATCACAGGAACCCCAGAAATACATGGAAATTAAACAGCACTGATCTCAGCAACCAGTGGGTTACCGATGAAATTAAACAAGTAATTAAACAATATCTAGAATTTATTCAAATTCAAACACAACCTCCCGGAATTAATGGGATGCAATGAAAGCAGTTCTGAGAGGGATATTTATAGCTCTGAACTTACACATTAAGAAAACAGAACGGGAAAAAATAAATACTCTAATGCAGCACCTAAACAGACTGGAAGAGCAAATGACATCCAAAGCCCAAAGGTAACAGGAAATATAGAGATTAGAGTAGAAATTCATGGAATTGAGATGAAGAAAACAATACAAAGAATTAATGAATAAAAAAGCTGATTCTTTCAAAGATTAAAATTGATAAGCCCCTAGCTAACCTCATCAAAAAGAGGAAAGAACTCAAATTTAAGCAATAAGAAATGAAAAGTTTGAAAAAAGTACAGAACCAGCAGAGATTCAGAGGATCATACATAGCTACTTTGAGAATCTTTACTCTCACAGAATTGAAGACACAGATGAAATGGACAGATTCCTAGAATGGTACAAATTACTGATAATCAAGAAGATACAAGAACTCTGCATAACCCAGTAACAGTCAATGAAATACAAAAGCTAATAAAAAGCCTACTGACAAAGAAAAGTCCAGGACATGATGGATTCACCACTGAATTCAATGAGAATTTTATAGAAGACATAATCCCAATACTCATCAAACTCTTCAATGAAATTGAAAAGGAAGTGCCAAAGCCAAAAATCACATGATTGTCTCAACTGATGGAGAAAAGGCTTTTGACAAAGTCCAACACTCATTAATGTGCAAAGTCCTACAGAAAATTGGAATGGAGGGCCTTTACCTCAATCTGATAAAAGCTATCTATGACAATCTAACAGCTACCATGATTCTAAATGGGGCAAAACTGAAGTCTTTTACTTTCAGATCTGATACAAGGCAAGGATGTCCCCTATCACCAGTCCTATTCAATATAGTTCTGGAATCATTAGCTACAGCCACTAGACAAGAGAGAGATATTAAAGGAATAAGAATAGGTAAAGAAGAAGTAAAACTATCTTTATTTGAAAATGACATGATAATCTACTTGGAAGACCCCAAAAACTCCATGAAGAAGCTCCTAGAATTAATAAGCAAATTCAGTAGCATAGCAGGTTACAAAGTCAACATGTAAAAGTCAATAGCATTCCTCTATAAAATAACAAACACGCTGAGAGAGAAATTAGAGAAAAAATACCTTTTATGATAGCACTGAAGAAAATGATATACTTAGGAATTATCCTAGCTAAGGAAGTAAAATACCTTTTTAATGAAAACTACAGTACTCTGAAAAAAGAGATCCTAGAAGACTTCAGAAAATGGAAAGATATTCCCTGCTCCTGGATAGGAAGAACCAAGATTGTGAATATTGCCATACTCCCTAAATTGTCATACAGATTTAATGCAATTTCTATCAAAATACCATCAACATACCTCACAGACCTGTAGAAATCATTCCTGAAATTTATTTGAATTCAAAAAAGATCCAGAATTGCAGACACAATGCTGGGTAACAAAGCTAAGGCAGGAGGCATTACAATTCCTGACCTAATGTAATACTGCAAAGGTTCAGTGATAAAATCACATTGTATTGGCAAAAAAGTTAGACATGAGGATTAATGGAATATATTAGAAGATGCGGAAGCAAATGCAAACACACTCATCCAACTTATCCTCGACAAAGGGGCCAAACATGCTTGCTGGAAGAAAGATAGCCTCTTTAACAAATGGTGCTGGAAAAACTGGTCTCTCTCCTTGCTGAAAACTAAAACTTGATTTAAGTCTATCACCATGCACTAAACTAACGTCAAAATGGATTAAAGATCTATATATTAAAAGAGAAACATTAAATATCCTGGAAGAGAAAATGGGAGAAAATCTTGAAGACATTGGGGTAGGCAAACGGTTCATGGACAAAAATCAAAATGTACATTTAACACTTGAGAGAATCAACAACTCTGACCTCCACTGGCTGAGAAGTTTTTTCACTTCAAAAGAAATTACCAACAGAGTCAAAAGACAACTCACACATTTCAGAAACACTTTAACTAATAAGTATTCAGACAAAGGTCTTCTATCAAGAATTTATAAAGAACTAAAATCCATTAGATTCCCAAAATTCAAAGACCTGAGCATCTGACATGAACATACACTTGTCAGAGAAAGAAATTCAATAAGCCTATAAATACATAAAGAAATACTCCACATCGCTTACCATCCATGAAATGCAAACTAAAACAACACTTAGATATCATCTCACCCCAGAAAGAATGGCTACCATAAAGAAATCAACCAACAACAAATGTTGTGGAGGCTGTGGGGAAAAAGGAACAGTTCTCCACTGCTGGTGGGAAGGCAGACTGGTGCAACTATTATGGAAAGCTGTGTGGAGACTCCTTAAAAAACTAGAACTGGAAATCTCATTCAATCCAGCTATCCACCTACTTGGAATTTTCCCAGAAGAACTGAAAACGTCATACCATATTCATATCAGTGCACCTATGTTTATAGCAGCCCAATTTGTAATAGCCAAATCTTGGAAATAGCCAAAATACCCATCATCTGAAGAATGGTTGAAAAAGATGTGGTGTTTTTATACTATGAAATATTACTCAGTTATAAAGAATGAGAAACCAGAAGACCTCAGGTGTAAGTGGATATATCTTGAACATATACTCACAAGTGAAATGAACCAGACCTACATTTGTAAACATCGTATAGTCTCTGTAGTATAAGAACTCAAAAAAAGAAATAAAAATGAAAAGGCACAATACAGCTGAATAGAAATCAAAGACTTATGAGTTAAACAATGAAGTGACTGGAAGCAGAAAGAGAAGAAACAATAGGAGTAAAACCATGCAGTTATGTACACAGGATGAATTAGGTAATGGTCCTAAGAACCTTGAAATGGTTTTTCACATTTGTGATAGCAATATGCAACACTAAAGCTATGCTTGGAGTGCCTGTAATTCTGGTCTTTTAGATGTGTGCTGCTTCTAATGTAATTTCAGTTACTGCTATACTCTCTCTGAAGTAAATGGCTGGTTTACAAGAAGACAAAAATGTATTAAATGAGAGTAAGAGACTGCACAAAATGTCATCGGATTGACAGGCTACATTTTTGTACTTCCTTAGATTTCTAAATGACTGTGTAAAAATATGTAGCTGCTTTTATAACATTCTATAGAAATTTATTAGAATATCAATGATTGATGGAAAATACCAATTACAAGTCTAAGATGTTTCATATACAGAAAGACAGTGATGTTAAGCTCAAGTATCCATGTTATAGAGTAATAGTATCACTGAGATTTTCTTCTAGAGGGCTAAGAATATAAGCTTGTAAACTAAAAATTAGAGAAAACAAAGAGGTACAAGGACAACCAATATTCTGTCCCTAGCACTTCCAGGTCAGTGAGGACTCAGGACATAAGAGAACCTGTGCTGTAACATCTTATAACTCAGTGGTTCCCCAAATTTTCTGTTCAAGGATATTATGGGGCCTCAGAGGAAAGGGATTGGATCTGTATAGTGTGACTAAGGAGAGTCACCTAGAGAGAAAACATTCTCTCATGCTTTCACAGAGAGCAAACTGGTCAAGCAATGTCCCTGAGTCATCCAGATGGCTGACACTGTCAACAGTTGTACAAAGCACTGTACATGAGTTCAAAGTTAATGTTGGGGGGATTTGACTGACCTTGGAAGTTACAAAAGTTACACATTTTGTTATACAGGTCTTACTCCAACTTGTCCTTAAGCACCCAGTAGAAAAGTTTAACTATGAGGCATAAAACATAAAACTAGATTAGTATGCTGAATTGTAAAAGGCTTAATGAACAGCTTCCAACAGTGCCAGTTTCACCAGTAACCCACTGCAATTATGGAACACTGGGCTATGTATACAACTACTTTTAGTTCAAAGAGAAGAAATTTTGTTTCCTATATTGATTAGAAAATTGATCACATCTACCCCCTGTCCTCTGTATAACGACTACGAGGACAACAATATGCACTCTATCAGTTATTATGAATGTACTACTAATGTGTTTTGAAATCATCATATTGTTATTTCTTACTAAAATAATTTAAAAATCAAGATAAAAAAGGAAACTTAGGCAAAGACAAGGATGAAACCAGCATCAAAGGTGTCCAAGGGAAGTATACATGTAACAGGACAAATAAACAAAGGAAAAACAAAACAAGTGAATCACTCCTGAAAAGATATGCAATGACAACATCCCTAAAACACCTTATAATAATAAAGAAGAAAGAGATGTAACAAAGACTAAGATCCTTTTCTACTTGTACCAAGCTCCCTGAAATGGATATATCTATTATATAGTACAAGCATGTTCTAATAATAGGCAAAGAAAACCAAAACCATTTAAAAATAAACTGATGTGCTCAAACTTTTAATAATTTGTACTTATAGTTTTATATTTATAAGTGAGAAAATCATCTTCAGAAAAGCTGAAAATCCCAAGATTTCATAGATGTTAAGTAGAGTGTTTGAGTTTCTCTGAGTTAAAATGTCATATGCTTTCTTCTACAATATATGGCATGAAGCAGGGGAGAGAATTTTACTAATGTGTTATTAAAGATCATGTAATTCTTTTATCAATTCAATAATATAAGGTACTTGAGAATAAGTTGTTAAGAAATAATATATAAGGTCTGGTGAGGTAGCTCAGTGGGCTAAATGCCTACTTACGCAAATGCAGGAAGTAGGGCTCAGTCCCTGGCACCACATGCTGCGCTGGCTCCATCCCTGGGGCTTGCTGAGCCAGCCACTGAGACCCGGGCATGGTGGCAGATACCTGTAATTCCAGTGTTAGGGAAGCACTGGATTTATAGATTTTTAAAAAATGTAAAAGTCCTTTAAGGAGAGAAAAACTTACTTTAAAAAACCCTGTAGTGATTTCAGATAAAAATTCGAAAACAAATGATTATTTGCTATGACAATAACAGTTAAAACTACATATATACGTGTGTTAGAGATCAGAAGAGCCTATATGAAATGTAAATAGCTGTGCTTAGCAGATTTTTTGGTAAAGTTGTTTTCATAAATATAAACTTAAAAGTGTCTCAGTGACAGATATAAAGTAGACACAAGTATCAAGAGTTTTCTCTACTTGGCTTAGAGTTTTCAAGGAAAAATCATCCTTGTATAAATTACCTGATCTCTGATAATCCCAACCTGGACAAATCACTTACAACTGGGCAGACAAGGGGCTTAGAAGAAAATATAAAGTGATCCTCTCATTAATATAAAGCACTAGCCAGAGGGAAAGCCAAGCTTCACAATGCATTGTGTCTCTTGAAAATCATCTTTGGATCTTTTTACAGAATGAGTTTATGTACTACTAGTATAGCATTCTCAAGAAATATACTTAAAATATACTTAAAAACAAATGCATGCCTAAAGTTGACTTCTTTCATGAGTCAGTACTCTGCTTCTAAAAGCTTTTGTGTCCCTTCTTGCATAGAAAATCATTGTTTAATCTCTTGGGGAGCATACATCATTCAACTGATCATGTCTCGACACTGTGTAATGACTGAAAAAGCACATTAGTGTGATCTACTTTGAACTCTGTCTGAAGAAAAGCTTCTGTTGGAAAGCTTTCTCTTTTCTCTGTTTCTCACGTCCCCTGTGTTGCACACACACATGTGCAAGTGCACACATAGGAATGTGTAATGATACATTGTATAAAACCAAGTTACTTTAAAAATAAAGGGAAATGGAGACCTAAAAGATCAGTATTGATATTAAAGAATATTTGGATATATTAAAATAAGAAATATACAATGTTCTGAGATAGTGTAATATGTCTTTTATTGTTGGAGAACAATAAAAATAAATAAGGTGCTATAAAATAAATAAGATGGATATATCTCCTTAAATGTGCCTTATAAGTATGGATACACAATATGTAGCACATGTATAGAAAGGGTTGGGAGAACCAAGAACTCATACTCATGAGGAAATAAATATACCACAATATTTATGATATACTATGTGTACAAGAGACACTTAATATTTAAAATGTACTCAGGATACATACATTATCTATTTTTATCATCAGATCTGTTGCTCAGATTAATAGAAATAGTTGCATAAGATTGGACAAATAATTGATTATTAGTGCCTGCTTTAAAGAAGTACACATACATTTTAAAGAAGTCAGTATTTTTAAGGCTTTAATTCAACTATCTCTTGGTTAAACCCATTCTGATTTTATATTGTCTCTACCCAAAAATGCACAAATTAAACCTAAGTTGTTCACTAGGCTAATTGGAAAGAGAATAGGAGGCTAGAAATATGATCATTCCACGTAAGCTTTATCTTATCCTGTATGTTAGCTTACTTCTCTTTCCCTTTGTTTTCCACTGTGTGTTTTAAAGTGACTTAATAATTTATGTGATTTGATCATTTAAATTTAGCTTTGAGTCTTGCTGTTCTATGACCTTGAAATTATGTTGCCTAATACTATACTTGGAAGCTACTTTTACATCTCAGTAATTTCCTACATAGATAGAAATTTCAATACCTGAAAAAGCTAATAAATCCAATGACATTTTATTTTATTTTATTTTATTTTTTCTTGTTTCAGAACCTTTGTTTGTTTATTCACTCATTTTTATGGCTGGCTCAGCCCGCTCCGAGGGCAGGACTGGCACAGCATGTGGTGCCGGGGATTGAACCGAGGTCCCTGAAGCTGCCCAAGCTTTCCCAAGCAGGCACTTTAGGCCACTGAGCCATCCCACTGGGCCCCAATCCAATGACATTTTACTCAGAACCTCAGGATAATCTTTTCTCATAACTGACAAGTTGACTCTAACATGCATATAATATAGAGGAGCAATGGTCCAAAAATAATCAAGATACTCCCAATGAAGAAGGAAAATATGTAGGCAGAGAAGAAGGTAGTGCTGGTAGCACCTGCTGTATTTCATATGACTTATTTACAGCTAAAAATCTGAATTATGAACATGTAATATTGACATGGATAAATAAATATATCAATGGTATACACTGGCAATATATGACAATTACACTGTAATTACTCAGTCATGTCTAAAAGATGGATTCATAATCCTTTAGTAGCAATGGCACTTTGAGAAAAAAGTGGCAGCAGCTTCCAGCATCCGCAAGAACATTGCATGTTGTCTCTGGCAGTTGATGCAGGTTACTACACAGACAAGAGCACAGTGCAGTCCAGAGTGTGCAAAAGTCATTATCTTAGAGACACTCTGAGGTGAGGAGTTCTTCGGAAGTCTTTAGAAGCAGAAAAAATACTGTGTAGGACTGTATTTTACTGAGTTTATAAGGATGGAAATGCATGGATATGTACATTTTTATATTTTATGCTTTTAAAAGTCCCATTAACATAAAGAGAATCTTGGCTAGGTGTAGTGGCACATACCTGTAATCCCAGCAGTAGGGAGGCCGAGGCAAGAAGATCATTGCAAGTGAGTTCAAGGCCAGCCTGAGCTGCATAGTGAAACCCTGTCTTAAAAAGACAAAAAAAAAGTATCTTTTAAATAAATTAATTCATGTAGCATGTGTCCATGTCTTGTACTTCTGGAAGATATTGAGAGTCTAATCTCTAAGACATATGATTTATTAGGAAAGATGATTTCTGTGAGTGTTTAAGTTAAGATGAGGTCATTGGTGTAGCCCCAATTCATTACAACCATGTCCTTATGAAAAGGGGGAACCTGGACACAGAGAAAGAGACAGAGAGAATGTGTTGTGTGATTATTGGAGTCATGCTACCAGAAGCAAAGGAAACCCCAGGAGCCAGGAGACAGATCGGGAACAGATCTGTCCCCAGTGCCTTCAGAAGTAGCACAGTCCTGATTGCATTTGGTCTTGAACTTCCACCTCCAGCGAGTTAGCACAGCACACTCCTGTGGTTTAGGTCACTCAGCCCGTGGGTCTTTGTTATGGCAGCCCTTGGAAATAGCCACACGTAAACCACGCAGTGCTTGTCTTAGGCCTGCTCTTTTAGAAAAGACACGCTGAAACAACTGTACACATAAGAAGTCTTACCTGGGTGTGCTTTCAGGAATGGCACTTGTAAGAGAGTGAGGGAACAGGACTGGAACAGTAAAAGACGAATTTCATTGTGGTTGCAACAGAGACCTCGCAAAATTTGGAGACATCGTTCTTCTGAGCTGGGCTACATTGAGGTATTGAGGACGGTGTTTTTGTATGCCTACATGGACCTGTCATAGGAAGCCAGTCATCTCTGGAAAGGGTTCTCACCTTAGGCAAGGAAGAGTCTTTCAGCTGAGCTCAGTTCCAGCAAGGGACTCAGCTGCAAGCGGAGAACAGAACACACACCTGGTTGTTGGGAGGAAATGTCTTGTTCCCAAATGGAAAATATGGGTGTACTTTTAAAAGCACAATACTTCATGAGGTAAAAATTTTTTCGTACCAAAATAAAAGAATTCTCAAATTATATATGTAAAATTATTGATGGTACTCAGTTTAAATAAATGTTTAAATAATTGAGGAATGCAATTATTCATTGTGTGGTTTTATATAGCCTAATAGAAAGATATATATATATATATATATATATATATATATGTGTACAAAAACAGGAAAGGCACTACTAAAGGCATTCTACTATAAGTTGAGGAATAAATACTCCCTCAGGTGCTAGCCAGGTTCATGCATTACTACTACTACTACTAGTACTAGTACTACTACTGCTGTTATTTGAAACATGTAATAATGTCTATAATATGGCTATTTTATCTTGCTATAAAGTTCAGGCTGGCCTTGAAATCACTATGGAACCCAGGTTAGCCTTGACTTCACAGTGATCCTCTTGTCTCAGCCTCGTGAGTGCTGGTGTTACAGTTGTGCACCATCACACCCTGCCTAGGTGCATGTGTCATACAAAGGCGAAGTTAGTGTGGTCTGGGGAATTCTGGGCAGAGCATGGGCAGAAAAATTAATAACATCTTGTTTGTTTCTTCCTTCACAGGCCCTAATTCATGCTTCATGATTTATATCTAGCTGTCTCCCCCAGAGCCTCATGTACTCATAGATGGGGCTTTGGGGAGGTACTTGAACCATGGGGGCCTGACAACCATCAGTGGATGAGTCCATGGATGCGTTCACAGCTAACGGTGATATTGAGAGGTGAGGCCTGGGGGGAGAAGTGGGGGACACTAGGGCGTGGCCTGTAAAGGTCTCCCTCCTTCCTTCCTTGATTGCTTTGGGCTTTGCACTACCATGCTTGAGGTGTTGCAGGCTGTGAGACAAAATAAAACTTTGCTCCTTAGAGTTGTGGGTGCTGGGCACTGTGTTTTAGCAATGAGAAAGTAACTAAGACATCATGGATTGTAAATACCCTATTAAAAATAATATCAACAAAGTTTACTAGAGATGTTCATAAGTCAGTCAGAGAGAAGTTTGTAAGAATGGTTGGAAATTACTTCAAAGTATACCCAGACATTTTTTTTTTTCAGAGGCAAAAGACAGGTGACATTGTATTTGCAAGACAGTGCCTTTGGCTACTTTGCCCAGGGAGCACAGACTCTGTGTCCCCTTGTGGTAAAAGGCAGAAGGGCAAACAAGTGTCTAGTCAAGTTTCTTCCCACTCTTTTATAAACATCAATCGATTTCTCAAGGATGCCACCTTTTTAGGTCACCAGAAAGGGAGTTAAGGTTGAAAGGGATTTTTTATTTTTTATTTTTTTTAGAGAGGGTCCTGCTTTCAGCCCAGGCTGGCCTTGAAATCATGGTTATCGTCCTTCTTCGGCCTCCCAGGTGCTAGGATTACAGATGAGCATCATTACATCTGACAGCTCAAAAGGAATTCTGAAGCGGACACATTCATATGTCAGTTTCTGAGATTTTCATATATTAATGCTTCTTTGAGCTATATTACCTCTGCTGCTATTGTCTTGGTGGTTACTCTGACCACATTTATCTCAGTTTATCAGCATCAGGCTCAGATTTATATTAATTTAATTTCTGTGAGATATGAAATTATAAATCCTATATAAATCTATTTCCCTTCCTTTCATTAAGTACATTGCATCAACAACATTTTTAAATATTATAAAACCCATATTATTTTGTTATAATTATTACTTTATGTAATCTTTTTTTTTTTTTTTTCTTTTTGGTACTAGAGATCAAATTTAGCACTTTGCGCTTGCCAGGCAGGCACTTAGGCTACTGAGCTATCTTCCCAGTTCTGTGATCATGTTTTTAAAGAAGCTAAGAAAAGAGCAGGTATACATATGAGCTTTCTTATGTATTACTGTTAGGTTGGTTCATATGACCTTATGAATTATAGGTACCACGTAGAATCACTTCCATAGCCTTAATAAAGCTACTTCCTACTCACCTCCTCTGTGCTGTTAGGGCCAACATTACATTTCAATATATATAGGGCCAACGACTTGATATATGCTTCTAATTTTATATAATAGTTCATAAAATTTTTCCTTATATCCTTAAAACATAACACTATTTGATATAAAAGTTTTGAGTGAACTGATTAATGTAGTTAAGCAAATTGAACATTTCAATTGCTCTACACTGTTACAGCTTTTTTTCTAGGAAGAGCATCTGATCTACTCTGCTAGAAGATCTCTACTATAAAAATACAATGTATTATTAACTATATTCATAATTCCATATATTAATTATGCCTCTACACTTGTCCTACATAACTGTGACTTTATATCTATAATCTATCTTTGCTCATTTCCTCTCCCTCTCTGCCTGTGGCAATCACTGTTCTACTGGTTTTTGCATTTGACTTTTTTTAAATTTCATGTACAGTGAAACGACGTGGTCATTATTTTTGTACCTGGCTTGCTTCACTGTGTAGTGTCTTCCCTGTTTATCATGTTATTGTACATACAATAGAATGTGTTTTATGGATGAAGACTATTCCATTATATATTATCATTTTTATATACAGCTAATAATTACTTTTAACGTCACTTAAGGATAAATTTTCGTTTTTACTGTCTCTTAGAATTGCCTATTATAGGTAAACCTCAGCTTCCCACATATGTTCCCATTAAGAAACATGCTGTGTATATGTGTGAATATATAAGTATACATACACATTCAAATATGAGTTCGTATTAATCTAGCAATTACAGTCAAATGCCCTTAAGTCTGTCTTAGCCTTCCTACTTTACATTTGCTCTCTCAAGAAGAGTTCTGGCTTTCAGTAGAATTATTTAACTATAAATTGCATCTATCCTCATGAGCTATCTGTTGATGTTGACTCTCAGCTGCAGACAGATATAATCTGCTGCACTTTCTGTTCCCTGTATTTTACTCACCACTCAAGTAAGTCATTTGTACTTAAACCTTTTCCTAGGGACATGCTTTAGGTAACACCTAGTGTAAGTCACATCCCCCACTCATCTACACACTGAGCCCAAGTACCAAGAAACGATCTTCTAAAAACTACCAATATGCAGATTCAAGGCATAATGTTATCTTAATAGTGAGACCAGCTATATGTAGAAAATGAAATGTACATAAACAGTAAGAAAAATTTAATTTTTGTCATATTTTAACATTCAGTGACCTTCTTCATTATAAAATAGAAATTTATGTTTAGTTTTATTTATAAATTAAAGTACAGGGTATACAGCTAAAGGAAGAGAAAAAGGGAAGGAAGACAGGGAGTAGAAAGAACTAAAGAGAAAAATTTATTCACAGGGTGACTGTTGGATCTTAATGTGAACTTTGTGAATCATGATCATTAGCAATGATTCCATAGATCATTAATCCATAGATCTGTTCCTCCAAGGATCAAATATAGGAATAAATAAACACTACAGCTCTGATTTTGGTCTTGAGGGGAAAAAAAATGAAGAAATACCATTTCATCAAATGAGTTGTTTGTACAAACTGTTTTTTTTTTTTTTTTAATTAAAAAAATTTTTTTTTGTCTTTTTGAGACAGGGTCTTGTTATGCAGTTCAGGCTGGCCTTGAGCTCACTTTTGTAGCCCAGGCTGGTCTTGAACTTGCACCGATCCTCCTGCCTCAGCCTCCCCAGTGCTGGGATTACAGGCGTGCACCACCATGCCCGGCTTGTTTCGTTTTTTACATTTGATTTTAAAAAATCTTATTTTTTTGAATGTTTGGTTCTGTTTTAAGGTAGAAATCTCAGATCAGTAGTAAGTTAATATGACTCTTCACATGATATAACTCTTCACTTGACTCTTCACATGATATAGCAAAACTTTCAGCTTTTCAAAGAATAACATCCTGTAATCCCAGCACCAAGAACTTTTTGGTGGGGAATAGCAGGCACTGTTATTTATGAAGCTGTTTTTCAATTGAAACAATGCATTTAACTGAAAAGGTTTTCTGTGATTCCTTCTGCCAACCTCCGGTGTAGTCTCTGCATCCCATTTAGAGCTGTCTTTCTCATTACATCCCTCCCTGTATCTGGGTGATATAAAATAGATCCTTGGAATGATTTATCTGTTTGAGTTGAATAGCAGAAATCCCAAGAAAGTGTTATAAAACAAACCAGAATTTGCCATCACTATGGTGTTTGTCTGCATTTTCACTCACTAAGGGCCAGCTTTCCAACTCCATCCTGGGTTCTCAGATTTAAACAAGATGTGGATAGATTCAAGTTCTAGCTCCATCGCTCTTTTTGGTGAATAACTAATGATAAAATGTATTGTCCAGTAAGTGACCTAGAAGCTCTCTAAGTTGTCTGCATGAATTAGCTGGGTCTGAGGGCTCGTTTTCCTTTGCTAGTAAGAAGGGTGGCATCTGAGGGAAAGAGCTACGACTAAAATCAACTCTAGTGTGAGCTAACAAGTAGTGAACTAAAAAGTAGTGTGGCCAGGTGACTGACACCTACATACAGGCCATCCAATGCCCCTGGCCAGAATTTATGATTTGCTAATAAATAAATCCCTTCTCATCTCCTTCATAAAGCAGAGAGGAGTAACAGTGTGTGTCTTTCTCTTGAAGCACAGCCCTGTTGTGTATTCAGTCGTACCCTGGCCCTACTCAAGTCACCTCTTTGTAAAATGTAGAGACCTTTGGATCCAGGGTGTATACCCAGCGATAGTACAGATGGTTTTTGTTTGTTTGGTTTTGTTTCTGAGGTATTTTTCTTACTGTTTTGAGACAGGGGCTCACAGTGTAATCCAGGCTGGCCTTCATTTCTCCATGTAGTCCGACGTGATCTTAAATTTGTAGTTTTCTTGCTTCAGTGCCTAAGTGCCGAGGTTATGTAAACATCCGTGGCTGACAAAGTGGTCTTTTACTACATACTTTGACCCTTAATTTCATCTTCCAGGAAAAAAGGGAACACAAGGAATTATTTTCAAATTTAAATTTATTCACTCACCTCTAGTGAAGCACTGAGTTAAATCTTCATAAATAATTGCGAAAGGTGTGAAATCACAAAAAAGGCATGAATTTCTGACTCACAGACTTGGCTTTATCTTCCAACATGTTTGCTTTATGCTCATGACCTTGAGTAAGTTCTTAATCTATGAATTTAAAATAGGGTGTGAAGCTAGGCGTGGCAGTGCAACCCTATGATCCTAGCACTGTGGGAAGATGAGGTTAAAAAATTGCATGTTCAAGCCCAACCAAGGCGATTTAATGACTTGGTGAAACCCTTTCTCAAAATAAGAAAAAAAAAAAAAAAAAAAAAAAAAAAAAAAAAAAAAAAAAAAAAAAAAAAAAAAAAAAAAAAAAAAAAGGAGGGGGGAGCTTGAGATATAGCTCAGTGGTACAAGTGCCTGCCTGGAAGGCATGAGGTACTGAGTTCAATTCCCAGTGCCACACTCACAAGAAAGAAATCAAAATAAAAAAGAACTATAAGTGTAGTTCACTGAAAACATCATAGCAGACAAAATATAAATGAATAAAAAAATGAAAAGGGTATGAATATTAAATGAAATTGTCTCCAAAAGGCTTAAGGTTTGGCAACTACTACATGCTCAAAAATTATTTTCTTGTTATTTGCATATGTTAGTGATAAGTAATAACTATATTCACCTTGGGGAATTGGTACATGCTGATAATTTTTATTTCTATGCCTGCCCTGCCATCCCTTTCCCTTTTCCTAGGTTACCTTCTTATTTCCACACAATCTATCTCCCTCTTACCTCTTATACTTCGCTTTTTAAATTACTTCTATTTTGGATTTCTCATATAAGAGAAACCAAGCAATGTTTAACCTGCTGTGTCTGATTTATTTACTAGTTTACATTTCCAGTGACAATGTAGAAGTTTCCTTTTGTTTTGCGGCTTTGCCAGTGTCTGTTGCTTGAGTTCTTAATGATAGTCATTTTTATTAGACTAAGGTGGAATCTAAGTATTGCTTTGATTTGTACTTCTCTAATGGCCAAAATGCCAAACACTTTGTACTTTTTTGTTTTGAGAAGTAACTATCCATTTCAACTACTTGCATTTGGTTAGCTCTTTTATTTTGGGAGGTCTAATTGTGTTGAGTTCTACATATATTTTAGATACTAGTACTCTGTCTAAGAAGCAGCAGGCAATTTTTTTTTTTTAGACAAAGTTTCACTGTGGAGTTCAGGGTGGGCTTGAACTTACTTTATAGTCAAGACTGGCCTTGAACTCATAGAGCCTCTGCCTTAGGCTCCCTTCTGTGTGCTGTGCTACCACACCCAGCAAAATATTTTCCCATTCTATAGATTGTCACTTTATTCTGTTTGTTACTTTCTTTGCTGTATTGATGCTGCTTAATTTGACACAATCCCATTTATTGATTTTCAGAATTTATGCAGTGTGTAATTGGGCATCTATTTAGAAAGTCTTTGCCTATGCCTATGTCTTCAAGAGTTTTATCCTTTTTCTCCTTCATTATACTCATGGTTTCTGTTTTTACATTTAGATTCTTGACCCATTTTGATTTGATTTTGGGCAAGACCTGTATGAGTATAGATTCATTCTTCTGCAAATAGATAAACAGTATTTCTAGTGTTGGATAGGTTATCTCTTCTTTGTTTTTGGCCCCTTTGTCAAAAATCAGATGGTTGAAGTGCATGGAGTTGTTTTACATTCTCAGTTCTATATCATTTGCTCAGATATCTGTATTTTTGACAGCATCATGCTATCTTTATTACTATAGTTTTGTAACGTTACTGGAAATTTGGAGTTGTAATGGCTCCTGCTTTGTTCTGTTGCTCAGTCTTGTTGTCATTGGTCTCTCTTATTTCACATAAAATTTAGTATTCTTTTTTCTTCTTTTTGGTAATGCTGTGAAGAATGTTCTTAGTGTTCTACTTGAGAGCACACTAACTCTATCATCTTGGTACTGTGGCTATTTTGACAATATTGAATCTGATTATCTAGGAACACGGAATGTCTTTCCATTTTCTCATTTCTTTTTCAATCTCTGTTTTTCAGAGTACTTTAGGTTTGATTATAGAAGTTGTCTATAGTTACTTTTCTCATGACTGAGACAAACTACTCAACACCCAAAGTTAAAGGAGGACAGATTTATTTAGCTAATGGAGAGCAGAGCTCAGTCCAGAGTTGGCGGCTCCAAGGCAGTGTGGCACGGCATAGAGAAACATTTCATGGCAGGCAGGGGGCAGAAAGGTAGAAAGTAGTGAATAAAGTAGCAAGTGAGAACAGCAAGCTGTACTCTCTCCAGGCCGCCTACCCTTGGAGGGGGAACCCCCCCACACCCAACCTGGGGAGCGCTTACTCCTAGGGTTATGCCATGAATCACTCCTAGCATCACACACTCCAGATCCAGCCACCTCCCCAAAGTCCCGCTCATGACCCCATGAGGCATGAGGCTTTAAACATTTAGATACAAACTCTAATGGAGGTCTTTTACTTTCTTGGTTAGATTAATTCATGGGTATTTAATTTTTTAAAAACTCACTGAACATTTGTTTATTTACATCCTCTTGAGCTTAGTGAACACCTTATGCACCTGTTTATTTGTCTGTTCTTTGATCTCTTCAAACATTATACCAATTTGGTTTTTAAATTCCTTTATTGAGTTTCTCCATTTCAGTGTCTGTAAAATTGGCTTGGGGGAAGTTAGTTTTTGGAAGCATCTTGTTGCTTTGTTTTCTCATGTTTATATTGCTTTTGTGCTGAGAGTGGCAGAGAAGTTAGGCTAGAAACTTCTGTCTCTAGTGTGGAGATGTCTCTAGTTAGTATGTTTCACCTTTATGGGACCGGATTTCCATTCATGCACCTATTCAACCTACTCAGTGTATCTGTATCAGTGTGTCTGGTCACTGCATTACAAGATCAGAACAATTACTGGTTACATCAGTACATATATCAATTATGTAATTTAAAATTGGTTTTTAAAATTTCACACTTTTAAAATAATCTAGTAAAACAATGAAAGAAGACCAAAGAAAATCAGGCTGAGATATGGAGGAGAACGGAAAGAGGGAGAAGAAAACAATAGCTCAGAAATAAAGGAAGAAGAAAAAAGAGACAACAACAAATAAGAGATAAGACTGATGAGTTTCACTGGGGATGGTGGCACATGCTTGTAATTCCAGTACTTGGGAGGCTGAGGTAGGAAGACTACTACGAGTCTGAGACCAGCCAGAACTGCATAGTAAGACCTTGCTTCAAAGCAAACCAACAAACAAACCTGATGAATTTTTTTTAACATCTGTAATAGAAGAAGTGGGTGGGAGATTCAAGATATTATTTTCAGGACTGAGGAAAAAGAAGTAGAGGGGAGGAAGTATAATTAGAAATTGAGGGAAGCTGTAAGATTGTCAGGACCAATTAATATGCTGATAGAAAGTTTGTGCATCAGTTCTCCACGTATGACTTTTGGTAAGCATTAACTTGACATGACCATGAACCATACTATAAAACTAAAGCAATAATTCTTATTCTCTATTTCATATATGTGAACACACTATATATATACAAACACATATATATATATATACATATATTATGTATATACACATATATACGTCCACACACAATTGATGATGACTGGAGAAAAAGAAACACAAAGATGCAGAGATCAGCAGCTTTGGGTGGGCAATATAGGAGGGAGCTCACGTGGGTGCTGAGCTGCAGGGCCTTGGGAGCGGGTGGAAGAACGTCTGATCTAGTGCTGCTCCTGTGTCTTCTTTCCACCCCTAGATCACACTGGTCATGGCCACTGCATGTCCTGTGACTCACTGGCCCATGGAACCGCCAGTCACTGGTTCCATTTCCTTAACCAGTGTCCTTCCCTGTGTCCTTATTCATTTCTGACCAAGGCTCACTCTGCTGAACTCAGTCACTGCCCTCTGTGCGATGCCTGGGCTTGTGCTCTCCTCAGGGGACTAATGGGAAACCCCCTTCTTTGCTGGTGGGGTTCATCCCCAGTGGATAGATAGCTAGAGCAAGGACAAAAGGAGTAGTTTGCTGGATGGGGTGCTGTATGCAGCAGTGGCTTCGTTCCTCAGGGGATTAGCTATTCCTTAAAGTGGCATGACCACTGGGCCTTGGCTTCAAACATTCTGGGATTGGGAAGAGGCTCTGTCTCCTTTTCTTTTCTTTTCTTTTCATTTCTTTTTTCCTTTATTCCTTTTTTTTCTTTTCTAATTTAAACAGAAAGAAGTAAAAATAATAAAATAGTTACAAAACAAACTAGTAGAAGAGTAACAGTAATTAATACATTGAGTATTGTTATCTTCATAGTCGTTGTTTAGAGTACAAGATAAATATGCATGAAACATCATCCAAAAAAGTGTTAGCACAAAACTGTCTTTTCAATAAGCTGAGAGATACTACCTGTATAACTATCTTAACTATCTGGTGTGTGCATATATTTCCCTATTCACAGTATCTATTATACATTTTTGCATCTTATTGACTCTTTGAGTTTCTCATACTAATGTTTATCCATGTAGGTTTGATTTATTTCACTTATAAGTATGATTATGAATGCATCCATTCACCTGTAGAAGTCTCAAGTATTCCATTACATTAAAAAATCACATTTTTTTATTTTTCAGACAACAAAAATTAGTAAAAATAACACTAGAAATGAAACAAAATTTTACCAAGCAGAATAATAGGAATTCAACAATGGTTGCTGAATATTGTTGTCTTCAGATTAGTTGTTCAGAGTATTACATATAAGCATGCAAAATTGGTCAAAAATAAAAAAGTTTAAAAAGAGATAAAAAATTAAACATTAACTGATCCTTTTTAAAAAGTGTGTTACAGTACATGGTCTATAGGTCTCACTACACAGATCGGACTTCCACTTTCAGGCTCAGTCTCAGTCTTAGCATGCCCCGGGGTTAGACCCAGACTGGCACCCTTGTCCCTGCATCTGCCTAAGCAGGAGCCTCAGTTCACTGAAGTATCTGGCAGGCCCTAAACTGCTCCTTTCAATAGACCAGCATAAATCAGCAGTAGTATGATTACTCTAGCGATAGGATATAATACACTATATATATTATAATACAATATATATATATATTTTTTTCCTTCCTTCTCCTTTCCCTCATCTCAGTTGTTCCTTCCTTTTGAACAGTTTCTTTCCCTTCCATGGTATTTATTGTACCTTTCAGATTTTATTTACTTTTTTAAGTTCTTATACTAGGAAGACAATATGGTGTTTATACATGTGGATCTGATTGATTTTATTTACGAGTATGGTCTCTAGTTGCATCCATTTACTTAGAAAAGCCTTGTTATTCTTTCTTATAGTTGAGTAATACTTGATTGTGTAAATATACGTATTTTATTCATTCCTGAGTTGATAGGCATTTGGGTTGTTTCCAAGATACAGTTTCATATATATATATATATATATATATATATATATATATATATATATATATATATGTCATTGTGGCATGCTGTTTTTAATTCTTCTGGGAAAATAACTGAAAGGGGAATAGCTGGGTCAAATGGGACCTCTAAAACTAGTCTTGAAAGGAATCTCCACACTGATTTCTATACCGTTTCTTTTTCTAAATACCCCTGATACAAGTGTTCATATGATGGCAAGATCCTTCCTCTGCGAGCTGCCTTCCAGTACCTGGGTTTTGCTGGTCCCATTTCCCAGTATCCATACATCCTGTGACATCTCATGAGCCTTCCGTTCTCTCTCTTCTCAAATCCTCAGTGGCTGTCTCTGCTTCTCTGTGTTCCCTTTCTCCCTTCCTCCTTCCTTCCTTTTTTGCTTGCTTATCTCATCCTTATTTTTTTCTTTTATGTATCTCGACCCTGCCCCTTTGAAATCCTCTCCAAACAGGTATGACATGCTTTTCTAAGCTCCATAAATTTCTAATATGCTACAGGAAACAGGAGACTGAGTCCTTTATGGATATGGACATAGGTTGAGGATACTTCTTAAAGGGCTTTGGACCTAGACCACATGGAACTCCTGGGGAGTGAATATCAATGCTTGTTTCAGACTCATCAAAAAGTACAATTAATAGTCACAATTTGTAGTTATCAGATTTGCCTCTCCAAGCAAATCAGGTTGTTCTGTGCTTCCCTCTTCTGGTATGTTTCTTCTTTTGATTTCTTCAGAGGGTAGCTTACTTCAGAGGTGTAATTTGTAATTTAGTGCATGTATTAACAAGTCAGTAATTCTAGAGCACCATCCAAATATAAGCCCTTTCAACTTCTCTTTCTCAACATCCGAGACGTTTTCATTTCACCTAATGGACTGACATCAATAGGGTATAAGGTTTAGAAGAAAGAAACTACCTTGGAATTAGGCATCATGCTTAGGTAGTGGGTAAAGTAGAACCCAGCTGGGATGAGGAGTTTCGTTTGGACAGTGGAGGGGATCTTTCTCTGTGAGTCTACCTCAAATGATTTCAAATTCCAGTCAGATAATCGAATTATTAGAGGGGCAAATATAGTAGGATATGGAGTACCAACTGTAGACATTTTTTTAAAGCATTTCAAACATGGAGTTTTCCAAACGAAGTATATGTTGCTATAAAAGCTCTTTCACTCTCTTCATGCGGTTAAGTGTTTCATTTTCCTGATTTTTTTTTTTCATAAGGCCTAACAATAAGATAAGAATAAAAGGAATTATCTGGCATTATAAAATTACATCAGAAAGAGCTAAGACTGGAATATCTATTTCCTGAGTTGCTATTTTTAAGTAATCCTTCACACATTCACTGGTGAGTCAGCTAGTGATGCTTTCATCATTGTATCTTCCAGTGGTAATCATGGAAATGCCTTAAAGCTTTAACCTATGAGACAGACGTCCTTGGTAAAAGTTTTCTTAAGAATGCTCATAATTGAGTTTCTCACCTCTTTTACTATATTCTTAAGGAAATATAGTAAAGTTTCTAAAAAAAATAATAGGTGTATTACAAAGCAACATGTTTAAAAAGTCCTTGGCAGAAGCAAGTTTCTAAATCACAAAATTGCTGAAGCAGATATGATCATTACCAAAAGTTAAAAAAGGAAGTTTAAAGAACATGTAAGCATTTGCGTGAGTGCATTCACTGTGACAGTCACACATGAGAACTTGGAGATTTCACATCTTAGAAACATGTTCCACACAAAGCATCTATTCACTGAAAATGCTGTTATATGCTTATGTGATGGTGATTTATTTTAGAAGAGGTGTGAGTGCAGTTTAAGAATAGCTCAGAGAATAGTAGGCTGGCAAGTTTTTCTTTCACATATCATTTGTCTTTTAAAATATTTTTTCATAAAAATATTTTGCCTCATCTGTCAAATACTGGTGGTATCTTTTTTTTTTTTTTTAATCTTGGAAGGCTGTATGGAGCAACAAGAATTAAACAATGTTGGAAAAGGACTTTAGAAACTACAAAGTGCTATATAGTGCAAGTTACTGTTTCAGAAATAATATCAGGGACTTACTACAGTATCATTTGCTGCAGAGTGGAGTCAACTATAACACTGCTGGCTTTAATTGTTTATTGCATCGTATTTACTTTTGCAAGTATTTTTAAGTTGGTATTACAGCGAAACTCAAGGAATATTTATTTTAGAATTCTTACGTCTGTTAAATCATGTGAATTTGAATGATTAATATTTGAGCATTTTATTTTTCCTTGTTTATTAGTTCCCCATTTCTCTCACCAACTCCTACTTTTAGAAATAGTAAATATAAGTGTGTGTCTGTGGAACAAGTAAGGATCACTTTCCTGTTCCAGATCTACTGTGGGACGAAAGGAGCTGCAGATGAGCTTCCGAAACAAAGGTGCATGCAGTACTGCAAGAGGCTCTCTGTTCTTGTTGCCCTTTGTGAAATCAAGAAAATACCAGATATTTCTAGGGTAAAATGATTTTTTAAATACAAAAATGTTTTATAATATCACCACCACTCTCAAATCTTTACAGTAAGCCCCTGATTTAGGAACATTCAAGTTATGAACTTTCACTAGTGTCACAGGGGTGCCACATAAGACTCATTTTGTCAGATTACAATCAAATCTGACTTTAGAAAGTTCTCCTGGAATGGAACTCATTAATGAGTCAGTATTGCATTTGTATCCCTGTATTTTTTTCCCCTAATATCTCAGACTTTATTTTATTTATTTATTTATTTATTTTTTGTATTAGGGAAGGGCCTACAGGGCGTTCAGGGTCTCACTACTAGGTCAGACTCCTAGTGATCTGCCTGTTTACAGACTCCCAAGAGCTGGTATTACAGGTGAGTGCCACCATGCCCAGTCTCAATTGCTGTCTTAGTACACCCCAGGGAGCTGAGCTGGCACAGCAGGCCTGGGACCCCGACCCCTCCCAGGCCCTGCGCCTGCTTGCAGGCACTTTAATCTGCTGAGCTATTTGGCGGATCCCTAATATCTCAGACTTTAAATTCAACTATGACTTCACATTTTCATTTAATTTTGACTTTGGTACTTTATCATAGTCAAAACTTTTCTTTTAGTATTTTTCCTTTTGCTACTATGGTCTTAGACAAGCTCATATATAATCTACTGATAAGCTATATATGCAGATCAAACAATTCTTACTAATTTATTTTGGAATTCCTTCTCTTCAATTATCTGATTACTCAGGCCTTATCTGTCTCATCTGATACATTCATTATTGCATTATTCCACTATCACTTGGTCTGGCAACTTTTCTGAGTTTCTCATGATTATTTCCTTCCTTTGGCCTACATATTTAAATGATCAATTTTCTGTCTTTATTTTTTAATCAGTACATACTAGTCACACAATTGCTCACATTCACCAAAGGGAATTTGTACCTCTACATGAGTTCCCCACTCCCTTCCTGTGCCCTAAGCCCCCTTTTACTTTCCTCATTTATGAAAGCTTTGCGTCTATTTTTTTCCTTCCATTCTTTTTTTCATTTTCCATTCCTTCCCTCCACCCATTAATCTTTAGTTTTACTCAAACAAATCTTTGTGTATTTTTTTCTTTGTTATATCCTCTGCCATACTGTGTGTACATGCAGGTAAACACACACACACACACACACACACACACACACACACACACACTGGCACCTGTGTCTGCTTAAGCAGGTGCTTTAATCCTCTGACCTGTCTGGTTGGCCCTTTACTATGACTTTTTAAACAATTATGTTTTTCAGAACGGGGGATCGAACTCAGGTCCTTCTCCTTGCCAGACAGGCATTTATGCCATTGAGCTATCTCCTCAGCCTTAAACAATTACTATTTTTTTCTAGACTAAATTCTTACAGCTGCTAAGCACCTCCCCCCCTTTTGACACAGGGTATCGCTATGCAGTTGGGGCTGGTCTTGAACTCCACAATTAATCTCCTGCCTCAGTCTCTCAAGTTCTGGGCTGCTAAGGCCTTTGTAGCTATTTAGAAATTTTAGTTTTGACCACTATGTTGTATTTATCCTATTTGATTTTGTTTTGGTCTTTTTGTGACAAAAAATTCAGGTTTTCCCTATGAAGTTCAGGTTGGCCTTAAACTCACTTTGTAGCCCAGATTGGCTTCAACCTCAGAGTGATCCCTTATCTTTGGTCTCCCATGTCCTCTTCCTGTTTGATTTTTGTATTTCTTATTTCAATATCTTAACAGAGTTTAAGACTACCAAAAGGAAAGAAAACAAGGGAAAAACTTTGCTTATTTTGAGAATAATTTCAACTCCTTCACTAGAGTTAGAGGGAGCAGCAGTCTCCAGCATTGTGGGCTCATTATTAACATAAAAAGGATTAAAAATGCATTCTTAAGGGCTGGCCAAATAGCTCAGTGGATTAAAGCCCTTGCTTAGGGAGACACAGAGACAGTTTTGGTCCTCTGTAGCAGTGCTGGCCCTGCTTCCGGATGCACTGAGAGCAATCCAGACTGGGTGTGGTGGTGCCGGCCTGTAATCCTTGCTCTTTGGGAGGCGGATTACTATGAGTCTGATCTATGTAGTGAGACAGAGACCCCGTAGATCCTTACTGAAAGAAAAATACATTCTTACAGAAAAGTCATGCAAGGATATCAAGAACTGGAATTAAAAGAAACCATTTACTTACTTATTCCATTTTAAGATGACTATTAGATTTTGATGTGTTCTATAATCTAAAAAATATTATTTGCATGCAATTGTGCAGTGTAAAAATGTGTAATAGAGGAAAAACGTGTATAGAATGTTACAGGACAAATAAGAACAGACCTTGTAAGGGTTGTATTTAACCATATAATACTGATATGTACTGTATGTATTGCTACTTTAAAGAATAAAAATCTGTACTTTATATAAATTTGCAACTATAAAGTGGAGTAAATTTACGGGAAGCAGAATTTGGTCTGATCTTTACCCCCTGTGGAAGGCTTGTGACTTCTTGTAAATAGCAAGAGGAAATGAAACTTGCGAATTCTTTGACTTTAAAATGCAAAAATTATCTTAGAGGAAGTGCAAGTGGCAAAGAAAGGCTGGGGAGTAGTCACAGAAGTAATGGAGGAGGCAGGAAAGATCTGAACACTGAGTAGAAATTGGAGCTTGGCCTGGGCCTTGAACTAGAGAATCTGAGTGACCTGCAGAACCTACAAAGCATCCACATGAAGGGAACTATGAGGGACTGAGTTTTGTTAGCAATCTGTATAAGGAAATGCATTCTCTTTGAGCTGCAAAGAGAGAGCAGACTGAACATGGACATGTTAGTCCTTGGAGATCTATGTCCTATTTCTGACATAGAAAACTGTATGATTATAAATTTGCATTGTTTTAAGCCACTAGAGTTGTGGTACTGTGTTACTGCAATAATAGTAAATGAACACAATGTCCTTTCAAAACATGTCCTCTCTTTATTTCATTTAAATCAAAGTTTACCTAGTGCTCAATCCTTATTCTGCTGGACTGGCACAATACTCATGCAGGCCCTTTTCCCTACTAGAGACTGATCTCTCTCTCTTTTTTTTTAAAAGAATACATTATCTATTTTTTATCTTAATGAGAAAAAAGAAAATAACAATGAAACAGTTTCAAGACAGGTTATATAATATTTACAATAATTAATACATTGCATATTGTTGTCTTCACAGTAATTGTTCAGAGGACAAGATGCAGACATGATGTCTTGCCTAAACGATATTAGTACAAGCCTTTCTTCTCACTGAACTAAGAGAAATTAGCTGTGTATCTATCTTATCCTGTATATACGTATTTTTCACATACACACACACACACACAGACACACACACACACACACACACACACACACACACGGTCCTGTATTTATATCCCCTTTTTGTTTTGCTTTGTCAGAGATGGGTGTTTCACTGCAGTTAGAGAAGCTGCATTTAGAGAAGTCTTTATAAAGAACTTTTCATACTTGATGTCAGATGAAAGATTGTAGGTGCTTAAATTCAGCAAAATAGCTCAATATAGTCCATAATAGTAGAGGGTTGGTTATCAGCCGAGCTGGCAATTGTCCGAAGTTGCTGACATGAGCCTTTTACAGCTCAGCATATTAATGTAGCTTACTTTCATGTCTCATGGTTACACTTTTCTGCTGGATGGTTCAGACTAAGTCAAAGCAAGACCTGTGTAACTCAAAATATAACTTTTGCTATCTGACAATGTCAGTCAAATCCTCTCAGGATTTACACTGGAACCACATATAGCATCTTGTGGATCTTCTGTCAGTATCAGCCATCTGGGTGAGTCATGGCCACTGCTTGACCAATTTGCTCTCTGTGAAAGCCTAAGAGAATTTTTTCTCTCTTGATGATCTCCTTAGGCACACTATGCATTGTCAATCACTTTCTTCTGTGGCTCCATAATGTCCTTGATAAGAAAATTTGGGATTCCACTGAATTATAAGTTCTCTTATGTCCTGAATCCTCAGATGTCACAGTACAGGTTCTTTTATGTCCTAAATACTCACTGACCTTGAAGGACTAGGGCCAAAATATTGGCTACCTTTGTATTCTTAAATTTTTCTAATTTTTAGTCTGTAAACTTTAGTTGTTAAACATCCAGAAGAGAAGCTTAATGATATTATTGTCCTGTAACAGAGGCAGTTGGGCTTAACATCTTTATCTGTCTGAATATCAAACACCTTAGACATAACATGGAACTGCTATTCTCCAATAACCATAGATAATCTGAACTTTATATCTCTACAAAATGTGAAAAAAATTACACATTTTTTACACAGAAATTTAGAAATCAAACCATATACATTGTAGCAGGACAGTCCTATAACGTTTTTTCTTTTATTAACGTTTCCTTCTTTTTTTTCTTTTTAACATTTTCTTTAAAGAGAGTAAAGCAGTATTTCATATGAAATTAGAAGCAGTTCATATTTAGAAGACCAAAATGATGGGTAATTGAAGCATTGTTTTTGTGTCACACATTGCTATCCTCAACACCAGATAATACTGAAGTTGTCTTATAATAGGATCTCTTCCAGTCCCAAGATGAAGATGAACAGAAAGGTCTGGTTATCTACTTTGAAAATAATAAAACATAACAGCTCACTAATTATCTTGCCATTATGTCTTGGTTACTTTTCTCTCATTGCCACGAAAAAAAAAAATACCTGGAACCCCAAATTAAAGAAGGAAAGGTTTATTTAGCTCAGTCCCTAATCAGCTGGTTCCAAGGCAGGGTGGCCTGGCATAGGGGCAACAGTTTAAGTGGAGGGCAGGGGAGGGAGGCAGAGCACGCCTCTTTTCCTCCCTTACATTGTATGCAGGCATTCCAACCACACCATCTCCACACCCTCTTCTTTAAGTTCAAGGTGTTTACCAAGGGAGGACTCCCTGGTCCCCTACTGGGTCACTTCGTGAGGCTTCTAAACTTTTCAACTCTCAAGTTGACCCACTGTATCAACCATCACACACTGGAAAGCTGGTTGTTCCTCATTAGGGCTATTTTGCTATTTTTGGTGTTCTGCGTTTCTCATAAGGTAGATCAGTGATAGTCTTTGCTCTAATACCCGAGTCTGCCCTGAAGTTATGTGTCTCACAGTTCTGTTCCTTTAGACTTCTCAGGTTAGAGCTGATAAACCTGTGTATAGGGAGAATTTCCACCTTTCCAGAAAAGTGACTTCCCTCTGCATGAGTGTTCTGTTGCCGTTTCTAAATTTCTTTTGCTGTGCTGAGGTTTGAACCTCAAAGGTTTCTGGATGATAGGCATATACTCGACTGTTGAGGCACTCACCTAGCCCCTGGGAGGTTTTTTGTTGTTGTTATTGATTTTTAGATTTTGGTCACCTTCTTGGAGAGTGAATTTACAGGACTTTTACTCTACAGAGAAGCAAAGATAAAGCAAGAGACAATCTAATGTACCAATGAAAATATTCTACATGAGTAGGAGGTGATGAAAACCTGAAACAAAGCAGAAGCAGTGGGAGAGATTAATGGTTGTATTTTGAATTATTTGAAGAATAGATCTGATATGGCAAGCTAAGTAAAAGCAAAGATAAATAGGCTTACTAATACTCATTTGCTGTGTCAGACCTTACTGTTGGGAGTCCAGAGAAATCCTAAATGTTGTGAACATATTTCAACCCTTCCAACTTCAGATGAGTGGTTCTTTTGGTTTAAAAAGTTACAAAAGAATTTAATTTTGGCAGCCAGGCGTGGTGGTGCATACCTGTAATCCCAGCACTTGGGAGGCTGAAGCAGGAGGATCAGTGTGAGTTCAAGACCAGCCTGCGCTACAAAAGTGAGCTCAAGGCCAGCCTGAACTGCATAGCGAGATCCTGTCTCAAAAAGACCAAAAATAAAAAAAAAAATAAATAAAAAATAAAAAATAAAAAAAATATATATTTTTAAAAAAGAATTTAATTTTGGCAATTATAAAGCTGGTTTTCTAACCCAAACTTGCAACCAGATTTCTTTATTTTCTAATTCATTTTCCTCCTAGTCTCTGGGTTTTATGTAACTGAATCCAGCTGGTGTAAGTGGCATTCTCTCTCCCATTCCCCACCTTTCCCGCACCATTTTGCATACTCCAAAAGAAAGGAAGAACAGTTCCAAAGGAAAAGTGCAGGAAAGTTACAATCAATAGCTTTGTATTGGTCAATTTATAAATTTGGTTTTGATGATTAAAAATCTAACAATGAAAGAACCCTACTTTCTTCAGAAAATATAATATTGCTCTACTACTGTAGTGGTAAGTCTATTCATTAATAAATAAAGACAGGTAGTGAATCAATCACTACCTGAAAAGACAGATTCTTGGGGGTCGCAAAACAATTCTTTTTGACGGATAAAACCAGGTTGTTTACGTTGGTAGAATCTAGAGCAGAAACAGGAAAACCTAATGAGCCACTCACTTTCCTTCCTTCAGGTATGAGCTCTACATGGCTCTGGTGATTATCCTTGTTTCAGCTTAGGAGACTTCAGTGCACCAGGTGGCAGATTATTAAATCGGACACCGGGGAAGAGTGGGAATGGGAGGCACCTGGAGTCAAGAGGGGTCTGACTCTTTAAATACTGGCAGCCTGAGTTGTGTTAAGGCTCTCTTGCTCCTGCCTCTTCCTGCTACCATTCTATGGTCTTCAATACAGCTACCTAGTACTATGAGGATTATGCTTGACAGTTTTTTCCTTGCCAGGGACCTAGGCCGATATTTTTAGTGCATGCCACTGTCACACAAGTAACAAAGTTTTCATAATAAATGATACCAGCACTTGCTTTGGGAAAGAAACATTTCTGCCTTCACTGAAAAAAAACTTAATATTGGCTATTAAAAAACTGATATACAGGGGCCCGGCGGGATGGCTCGGCGGTCTAAAGCGCCTGCTTGGGAAAGCTTGGGCAGCTTCAGGGACCGCGGTTCGATCCCCGGCACCACATGCTGCGCCAGCCCTGCTCTCGGGCGGGCTGAGCCGGCCATAAAAATGAGTGAATAAACAAAGGCTCTGAAACAAGAAAAACAAAATGAATAAAAAAAAATTCTTTAAAAAAACTTATATACAGGGTAATAATGTCGTTATCCAATATCTGTAAAAACTTGTGCAAGTAGGTTGCCTATTCCAGGGCTTGTTTTCTCAGACACAAAACCTCCTGTGCCCCAGAAAAGCCAGCAAATTTTTAAAACGCCATCATAAGGTAGGAAATGCAAAATTTTGACTTTATCTTCACTTTTGGAGGGCTCAGGTGCTTTCTGCAAACTCCACCAACCTGCGCTACTGACTCCATCAGTTTTCACCTGTAATGCCTTACAGCCTCGCGCGCCTCCTGGAATCCAGGTGAAAAGACTGACGGGACACCAGCCAATGAGCTCTCTTCTTCCCCGCGGCTGGGCGGGACTTCAGCCCATCTTCGGAAACCCGCCTCTGTACGTAGTGTGCGTGCGTGCTTGCGTAGCACCGTGCGGCTCAGGCCTTTTCTCCAGTGCGTGGTGCCACCTTGCGGCTGTGAGTCTTCAATGCGACTCACAGCCAGAACTGAGCGTCCGCCATGGAGCCGCGGCAAGAGGCACGAACCCCTCGGGACACGGTTGCGCGTCCGCCTGGGGTCTCGGCAACGCTGGTGCACGGCGTGGAAGAGCAGTGGGGAGGCGGTGACTCACTGGCGGCGTCGACTTCCGACTCGGAGGCGGACTGCGGGAGCGCGGACGGGCTGTGGGCGCTGCCCGTGGAGTCGACCGCGCGCAGGCCCGAGTGTGGCCGCTGCAGGTGACGGGGCCGGGGCGGGGCGGGGCGGGGCGGGCCGGGCCGGGTGCGGCGCCCCCTGACGGTGGGCGGGCGCGGGCAGCGCGGCGCCGGGAGCGGCTGAGCCGAGCTGGCGAACTGGCCAGTTTCAAAGTATGAAGCTGTTTGTCAGAGTTTACAGTTATTTAACTTGATTTCCTGCAAGACATCGAACGTTTAATGGTCTGAGTATCATAAGCTCCGTTTCCAAGAAACTTGTGTCTACTAGGGCAATTGTATGGCATAATGACGATACTTGAACAGCTTTAATGGCATAGTCCAGTGAAAAATGGATCAGAAGACAGAGATAGGCGAGGCTGCTACTGCAGTAGTTAAGACTGTACTTAGAATTGTGAGTTTACCGAGATACTTATCGTACACAGTCTCTACCCTGCCTGGGGCATTCACAACCTACTGGAGGACTGTTAGGCAGAAACAAGAAGGTTCCCACAGCGTGGTGGGGTACTTTAGGACAGTGATATTTGCTTCCTGTGATTATTTAGTCTTATATTCTTCAAATGTACAGCTCTCAACATTTTGGACATCCAAAGATTACTTCCTCTGATTACCTCAGGTATGGCTGTCACCCATTTCTGTGTTACTCTTTGCAATTTTATTGTCAGTGCTCTGTGTTAGCTTTCCCTTACTTTGCAAAATACTGAAAAGGAGGAAAGGGTTATTTTGGCCCATGGTTTCATCCATGGTTGTTCATTCACCCTGTTGCTTTGAGCCTGTCATAGTCCAGTATAAGCTGATAGGCGTCATAGTGGCCGAGGTCTTTTCACTTCGTGACACGAGAAAGCACCCAGAAAGAAAAAAAGGGACTCAGCTGCTGTCCTGTGTAAGCACATGCCCTGGTCACCTTTCTTCATTCTAGTAGGGTTGGTCTCTTAGTAGGTCCACACCTCTCAGTGATGCCATGGGCTGAGAACCACACTTTCAAAACCCAGACCTTCTGGGGACATTTCAGATCCATACTCAGTTTGCCTCCAGTTTCTCACTGAGGTTGGCCATCAGAGTGTGTGCTGCTTCAAAATGATTCTTCAAGAGACTTGCTGATAACTTCTGCGAAGGGAAACCCAGTAGATCCTTCTCACTTTTTCCTGGGTAGCTTGACAGTTCGTAGTGTTTGAACACTCCTTCCTTGAAACACTTTCTTTGGTGTCCCTTTAATATATTTGAGTTCGCTTTTCTAATTATTTTTTCAAGAGTATACAAAATGGTAAAAAAAAAAAAAAAAAAAAAGACGATTAGAAGTAGTACAGAATTTTGCTAAACAAAATGATAGGAACTTAATGATGGCGGTTATACTGCATATTGTTGTCTTCAAATTAGTTATTCAGATTACCAGACATAAGCCTGTGTGATTGGGCAAAAAAAAATAAAAAAAACTAAAAAACAGGAAAAAATTAAGCATTAACTGTTCCTTTCAATAGACCATCAGAAATCAGCAGTATAGTTATCCAAGCTATCCTGTCTATATATATATATATATATATATATATATATATATATATATATATATATATATATGTCTTTTTCCTTTCTTTTCTCCTTTCCCTCATCTCAGTTGTTCCTTCCCTTGGAATAGTTTCTTTTCCTTTCACAGTATCTGTTGTACCTTTGAGATCCTATTTTCTCTTTCAGGTTCTTATACTAGGGAGACAATATGATGTTTACATGTGTGGGGCTGATGGATTTCACTTTTTCTTTTTCTTTTTCTTTTTATTTTTATTTTTTTGAGACAGGGTCTCACTGTGCAGTTCAGGCTGGCTTTGAGCTCACTTTTGTAGCTCAGGCTGGTCTCGAACTCACAACGATCCTCCTGCCTCAGCCTCCCAAGTGCTGGGATTACAGGCATGAGCCACCATGCCCGGCTTACTTTTTCTTTTTAAAGCTGAGTATACTCCATTGTATAAAAATACCACTTTTTAAAAAAATCAATCAGTGGATGGGTCTGTGAGTTGTTTCTAAGATTTAGCTATGACAAATTTTGTTATTAACTTTTTAAAAAATTGCAATATTTTCAATTCATTATGGGCTTATTGAACCTAGTCACATCATTAACTAGGAATATCTATATAGTTAATTCTCAGTAAACCTTTCAAAGAAGTGGAGAATTTGTGACTAGAAGGGACTGTTTTTGAATGTACTTCATTTAAACAACATGTCTCAAGGATTAAAGAATGTCATGTAAAAATATTTGGCTACATTTCAGTAGAATGCAAAAAAAAAGTGTTTCAAGTATAAACCAAGGTTAAGTTTTGTGCTATTTTTCACTTAGTTTTTATTCAGAACAACCAATTACAAATGCTACATATAGCTTTTAAAAATTAGTGTCTGTTTAGCAGATAGTTATTTTGTTTTTGTTTTTGTTTTTTGGAAATGAAAGTTACTAGACTTTAATTTCTGTTATATTTAATGTTTAGAATTATAACTTAGTTTTGACATTTCTGCATTTTTCTTTTAATGAGATTTCTCTTTTAAAAACTCTATCATGTTGTGCATTTTTAATTAGATAAAATGAATTCCTAGAAATATGGAAAGTATGTAGATGGTGTTGATACTATGTTTACTAATTGATATCTTCATATTTTATTTCATTAGATTTTGGAGTTTTATTAGTTTACCAGTGATCTTAATATTTATGCTTTTAATAGTTTTTAAAATGCATATTTTGCATAATTGTGGTCAGTAAGTCACAGGTATTTGAGTTTTTACTTAATATTCATTTATAAACTATATATTTATATGTCTATGTATCTATCAAGTTTTATAAACAAGACATATAGAAAAAAATAAAATCTGTATCTGTATTGTTTGCATAATTGTGATAAGTTGATCGTTTATAAAGTTTATATATAGATGTTTACCTTTGATTACTCTTACCTTCTCCTATTCCAAAAAGTCTATTTTTTCATGCAAAGAAATTGATCTCTCTGCAATACATATTATAGTAGTATTTGAGATGAAATAAGATTACAGGAAACACTTACTAAATTACATGGTAGAGTTCAGTTGTGTACAAAATATTTTTGGAAAATCCACTTCCAGGGGTTGTGCTTGGTGTATAATGATGGAATACAATAATGAGTAAAGGGTGACTATAATTCTGCAGTAACCTAGAACCTAGTAGGAAATTGCAGATCTGTTTTACTACAGCGGCCTCAGAATAGAATTGGCTGATTTAGGGTAGTGGTGGCAAGCATTTTAGAGCTTTCAGTGATAACTGACAGCCTGCTGTGGCATATTTGCATAGGTTTGCCGTGACTGATTTAGGGGCATATTTTCAAATGTCACTGCAGTAAAGCTTTTGTTATACATGCACATGTATACTGCAGAATGTATAGAAAAGTTTGAAAAACACTGAATTTTTGAGACTAAAGAAACTAGGAAGAATGGTCTAAAGCTTTTAAAGAATATGTCTGTAAAATAACTTTGTTAAGGTTAAAATTTTTTTGCTAACTTTAAAAATTTTACTTAAGTTATGCAGCATCAGAATGGGCATGTTCAAATATAGTTATATGCATTTGATGTCCTTCAAGTCGTAGTAGGAGTAAGAGTTGGAAGAAGATGTGTGTTCTCCAGTTATTACTATTTCAAAGACTGTGACAGTCTTTAACTTGGTTAGAAAAGCATATGTAATATATATATATATATATATATATATATATATATATATATGCTGAATCTATTGTCTTTTTCTTCCTAAATTTCACATGATTGGCTTCTTTTTTAGGTGGGCATATATAAGACCTTACAGAATGTATCAGAGGGTGCACCTAACCCCAGTTATTTTGTGATTGGAGGATTGGGGAAAGATCAGAGAAGTCTTAGAAGCCACTTCTAAAGGTAGACAAAAGAATATTAAAAAAGAACAATTTGAGTTCTGATGTTTAGAATTTGATTAGGGACTAGATGAGGGTAGTGGAGTATTAAGGAAGGAATGCATTCCTGGTAGAATATTTTGCTGAAGGAAGAGTGGTGAGGATATAGGCTGCCAGATCACTGGAAGTGGTGCTGAGTAGGACAAGATAAGCTGTGTCGGGGAGTTTGGGCCTAATGCTCTGGAACTGGATGAGTTAGTTGCTGAAGTATTTTTATACTTTTATATGAAGTATATTTTGAATGGTGGTATTTCTACAGGTGGTTTTCAGCTGGGTAATTTATACTTGATTTTACTAAAGAAATCAAACTGGATGGTAAAAGGCTTGAGTGAAAAGGTTAGATCCTCATTGCAGAAAGATATTAGGAATTGTAATTATAATTTTATGTCTTCTGTGGATATTGTAGTTATAAACCCCTTGGCAATCATTACTCAGACATTGAACAATGTCTGAAAAGAATTTTAAAATCTGTTTAAGGGGAGAAACAGCAAGAACATGGGCACAAACTGTCTCAGGTCTGAGGTTAGTTTTTATTTGCCGAGAGATTTCTTCCCAAGAAAAGCATGGATTTGTACACACACAAGTTTAGCCTCCAGTGATCAACCAGTAGCCATCTGCCAGGGATATACTGTCCTAGATATTTTATATATGACATTATTTCTCACAACAAGTATATTGTTGATGGTATTCTTGAACTTTATTTTACAATTGTTTACTTTTTAAGAAGTTGATGTAACCAGAGTGGCAGAGTTGTGCTGTAGCTCCAGTGCACTTCATTTTTAAGTCTTTACAGATATTTACCTCAGTCTACACTCCTCGGTGAGTATAGCAATTTTTGCACACATGAAATCACTAAGACTGCAAAAAGTTGTTTTTATGTTTCTTCAATAAGTAAGAAGATGCCTGAGTATGCCTGAGTTTTAATATGTTCTCTAGCTTTTTTATTTCATGTGACACATACTCTTTCCTTATTTTAGGCTCAGATATTCTTGAGGAAAAAAAAAATGATGGGGCTAAGAGTGAGAAAGGAGGGAGCCAAAAAATGGTAGCCTGGTGATGTTTCTTTTGAACTGTATTTTAATAGCTTTTCAAGTAGTTACTATGCATTAAAAATCAAGCCTTTTGAGTAAAAATCCAGATATGTGGCTTTGGAAAGAGTAGGAAGTCAGTACTAGCTTCCTGTGCAGTAGTTCTCTGACCTGAATATGGCTTGTATCTGTAGATGACAAAATCTGTCCAGGTCTTGAAGGCTCCTAACTTTTTTGCTTAACTTGTGGTTAAGTGCCACCACAGTTACCTGAACCAAGGCATCTCTCTCTCTCTCTCTCTCTCTCTCTCTCTCTCTCTCCCTCCCTCTCTCCCTCTTTCCCTCCCTCCCCCCTCCCTCTCCCCCTCGCTCTGCTCTCCCTCTGCCTCTCCCCCTCCGTCTTCCTCTCTTTCTGTATATACATATGTATATGTATATACACACACATAGAGAGATACATATAGATAATTAAAATTTATTTATTTTTTTCGTTTATGTATTTGGTACAGGGTCTCACTGTGCAAGTCAGACTCATCTCGATCCTCCTATTTTTAGCTTCCCCGGCACTGGGATATCAGGCATGTGCCACCACACCCTTACTCATTTGCTGGCTTAGTGTGCCCTGGTGGCAGGGCTGGAATGGCATGTGACATGCAGCATGCTGAACCAGGGATTAAACCTTGGTCTCTGTGCTTGCCAAAGCAGGCACTTAATCCTCTGAACTATCTTGTTGGCCCTATATTTTTGAGGTTTTTTAAGTTACTTATAATAAGAATTAACAATGTAACAGTTTCAAAACACGTTAGTAGTACATTCCCAATAATGGATACAATGCATATTTTTTGTCCTCATATTACAGAGAAATTTAGACATCTAAACATATACAAAATTGTATCAGGTCAATTCTATGGCATATTTCATTGTCTCTTATTCTTTTATATTACCCTTCTTTGTTTTCTTTTAAAACATTTACTTTAGAGAGTATAGCAATAATTGAAATTACTTTAGAAGCAGCACACATCTAAAAGACCAGAATGACACGCATTCCAAGCATGGTTTTAGTATTACACATTGGTATTCTTGGTGTCTTAAGTACATCATTGTGGCTAGTTTGAGTAAGCAGCAGTGTAAACCACTTTGTACGGTTGGTGGGGAAAAAAGTGGAAAGTGGTAAATCTCAGAATAGTTAATTTAGAAAACTTGAAACTGTTGAATCTTTATGAACAATTAGAAAATAAACTTTTGCTAAACTTAAAATAAAATCAACTATATTGTTGATGATAATTTGCCCAATAAAATTCAGAAATTCTTAAAATTCAGATAAGAATGTATTTTTAAGGGAAAGTTAAGTCTTTTGTTAGTATAGGAAATATTCTCTAATTTGTTCATAATGTGTACGAAGCTAATTTATAAATTACTATGTAAGCTAATCACGTATTCAGAGTTGGCCAAACATGTTGTATGTCAAGAGGAAACTTCCTTAATCTTAAATACATCTCAAACGAGGTGTGGCCATTTTGAAAACCACATTAGAACTTTCTAAATGTTTGATTTATTTTTCAAAAAAATACTAATTATATTACTTTCTATTATAATAATTATATTACATTTCCCCCAAAGAAGAATTATATTGTCTTCTGATATATGTTTTTTTCAAAGAACATCAAAGCACTTTAATTTGTTAACTCATTTGCCCAAAATTAGTACTTATAGTTCTATTAGTGCTTAGGGAAATTATTCAGAAATATTGAGTGTAGAATTTGCTGTCACTTAAAGGGAGTTCACAAACTACAAAATGCCTTTAGATGTACATTTTTATTAAATGTCTGAAAAACCTTGTGTTTTATTTTATAAAAATGTAAAAAAAACCAAAATAATAGAATAACAATAGTCAATACATTGTGTATTGTTATCTTTTTAAAATGTGTTTGGTACAGGGTCTCACTGTGCAGCTTGGATCTCATAGTTATCCTCCTGTTTTCAGCTTCCCAGAAGCTGGCTGGCTCAGTGCACCTGCCTGGGGGCAGAGCCAGCTCCAGTGAGGCTTGTAGTGTGGGGATGGAGTGGAGGGGAGTGGTGTATTATTATCTTTTTTTTTTTTTTTTCCTCATTATATTTTGTTTTAATGGGTCTCAAAATTCTGTGACAGATTTTTGGTCCAGTTGTTTCCATTAAAAAGTAAATTGATTTTAAAAACTAATAACTTAAAAACTGCCACACACAAAAAAGTGACCCACAAAACATTATCCTTTCCTTCTAACGGTTTTATGATACATTTTTTGTAGGACTGGGGTTCGAACTCACGACCTTGCACTTCCCAGGCAAACACTTGTGCCACAGAGCTATCTCCCCAGCTCCAACGCATTGTTTTTTTTTTTTGTCTTTTTGAGACAGGGTCTCGCTATGCAGTTCAGGCTGGCCTTGAGCTCACTTTTGTAGCCCAGGCTGGTCTCGAACTCGCACCGATCCTCCTGCCTCAGCCTCCCGAGTGCTGGGATTACAGGCGTGAGCCACCACGCCCGGCCTTTTAATTTATTTTTTTATTTTATTTTTATTTTTCCAACGCATTGTTATTGTTAACCAGTCTTTCATTATTAAAGTTAAATGGGCAGTTGGGGAAAACAGTTCTGAGACCTGTCTTCTGCCACTGATTAAGACTGGGGTGGCATGGGGCCTGGCAGGATGGCTCAGTGGTCTAAAGCACCTGCTTAGGAAAGCTTGGGCAGCTGCAGGGACCGTGGTTCGATCCCCAGTACCACATGCTGTGCCAGCCCTGCCCTCAGGGCAGGCTGAGCCGGCCATAAAAATAAACAACCAAACAAAAGTTCTGAAACAAGAAAAAAAAAATAATTAAAAAAAAAAAAGACTGGGGTGGCAGGTGCTAGGGATAATATTCATTTTGCCTTCTGAGCTTTCTGGGCAGAAATGGTGACCTTGCCAGCTCCAGCAGCCTTCTTGTCCACAGCTTTGATGACAGCCACAGCAACTGTGTGCCTCATATCCTGAACAGTGAAACAACCTTGAGATGGGTAGCCAGAGAAGCTCTTGACACACATGGACTTGCCTGGAACCATGTCAACAGTGGCAGCATCACCAGATTTCAAAAACTTGGCCCTGTCTTGTAGCTTGGCCCTGTCAACATACTGGCGATCAGTCTTTTCTTTAAGATAAGCAAACTTGCGAGCAGTGTGAGCTGTGTGACAATCCAGGACCGGGCAGAGCCAGCACTGATCTGGTCTGGATGGTTCAGAATAATCACCTGAGCAATGAAACCAGCTGCTTTCAGTGGTGGTCGTTTTTTGCCCTCATGAGCAACATTGGCACGCCAGACATCTTTGACAAATATATTTTTGACATTGAAGCCCACATTGTCCCCAGGAAGAGCTTCACTCAAAGCTTCATGGTGCATTTCAACAGATTGACTTCAGTTGTGACATTGACTGGAGCAGAGGTGACTGCCATGCCAAGTCTGAGAACACAGTCTCCACTTGGCTCACAGGGGCAATGCGAATACCACCAGTTTTGTAGACATCCTGGAGGGGCAGCTACAAAAACTTGTCAGTTGGGTGAGTGGGTGGAAGGATGCAATCCAAAGCTTTAAGCAGTGTGGTACTGCTTACACTGCCATCTTTACGATTGACCTTCTATCCTTTGAACCAAGGCATATGGCTCCAGCATGTTGTCACCATTCCAACCAGGAATTGGCATAAATGCTATGGTGTCAGGGTTGTGGCTTATTTTCTTAATGTAGATGCTGACTTCCTTAGCAGTTTCCTCATATCTCTTCTGGCTGTAAGGTGGTTCCATGGAATCCATTTTGTTAACACCAGGAATTAGTTGTTTCACACCCAGTGTGTAAGCCAGAGGAGCATGCTCATGGGTCTGCCTGTTCTTGGAGATACCAGCTTTGAGTTCACCAACACCAGCAGCAACAGTCAGTATAGTCAGCCAGAGATGTGCCTGTAATCGTGTTTTTGATGAAGTCTCTGTGTCCAGGGACATCAGTGATGGTCACATAATAATACTTGCTGGTGTCAAATTTCCACACAGGGAGATGTCAATGGTGATACCATGCTCACTCTTGTCTTTCAGCTTATCCAAAACCCAGGCACACTTGAAGGAACCCTTCCATATCTCAGCAGGCTCCTCCTCAAATTTTTCCATGGTTCTTTTGTTGATGCCACCACATTTGTAGGTCAGATGGCTGGTGAGGTGACTTGCCAGAGTCCACATGTCTGATGACAGTGATATTAGTATGAGTCTTTTCCTTTCCCATGTTGGCTTTGGTTTAGTGGTGGTTTGCGCTACGACTGTACTCTTGAGGCAAACTTGTTGTGAAAAAGTGTATTGTTACCTTAAAAGTAGTTATTCAGAATACAAAAATAATAGGCAAAAACAATTACCCAAATGATACTAACACAAACCTTCCTTTTCAGTACACTAAGAGAAAATCCTATTTTTTTTCTTTTACTTTCTTTCCCCTTTCTTCCACCCCTAGTTTCTCTTCCCCTTGAACAATTTCTTTCCATTTCACAATATCTATTGTACATTTTGGACCTTATTTATTCTTTAGTTTCTTGCACTGGAGACAATGTGATGTTTACATATGTGAGTGTGGATTATTTCACTTAGGAGTATGGTCTCTAGTTTATCTTTATTTTATTTTATCTTTATTTTTTATTTTTTTGTCTTTTTGAGCCAGGGTCTTGCTGTATAGTTCAGCTGGCCTTGAGCTCACTTTGTAGCCTGGGCTAGTCTCAAGCTCAACACAATCTTCCTGCCTCAGTCTGTCGAGAGCTAGGATTATAGGCATATACCCTTGTGCCTGATCCCTTATCCTTCTTTATGACTGAGAACCTGGTAATTTAAATAGTATTTTTTTTCCTTTATAGTCTATTAAGATCAGGTGACTATTAAAGGGCAGACTAAATTCAGATTTCACATTTTAATTGCTCTACCAACTAATAATAATACTTAAACAACATGGCTATCTTAGTTTTTTGTTGTATATTAAGGTTTTTTTTTTTTTTTTCTTTTTCGGGACCAGGGTTCAAACTCATGACCTTGTACTTGCCAGGCAGACACTTGTGCCACAGAGCTATCTCCCCAGCCCCTGTATATTAAGTTTTTTTTTTTTTTCTTTTCATTTTTACACAGACATTTAGAAATCTAAGGATGTTCAAAATTGTAGCCTGTCAAGCCTATGGCATTTTGCCTAGTCTCTTATTTTCAATTAATACCTTTTTAATGTTTTTGTTAACGAACCATTTACTTGAGAGAGAGAGAGTGTAGCAGTAACTGAGTTTATATTGGAAGCAGTACACATCTAAAAGTCCCAAATGACACACATTCCACACATAGTTTTAGTGTTGCTTCAGAAATCTTTGATTTCCATTCAGCTGTGTTATGGCTTTCCATTTTTATTTCTTCTTTAGATTTCTTATTCTAGGGAGACTATATGATATTTACAAATGTAGATCTGGTTCATTTTGCTTATGAGTATATGTTCAATATACATCCATTTATATATGAAGTCTTCCAGTTTATCATTCTTTATAGCTGAGTAATATTCTATTGTATAAAAACACCACATTTTTAAAAACTATTCTTCAAAAGATGGGCATTTTGGTTGTTTCCAAGATTTGGTTATTACAAATTGGGCTGCTTAAACATAGGTGTACAGATACTGCTATGGTATGATGTTTTCAGTTCTTCTGGGAAAATTCCCAGTAGGGGGACAGCTGGATTAAATGGGAGTTCCAGCTCTAGTTTTTTAAGTATATTAAGTTTTGAAGTGAAACTTTCCCTTTGTTTTCTTTTCCTTTGCCCATTACTATTTTTTAATTATTTCAAAGTAATTTTTTTTTTTTTTTAAACTGGGAATCAAACTCAGGATCTTGTGCTTGCAGCTGTGCTGCTGACTTGTCCTTGCTGTGTAGTTTAGGTTGCGTTATTATATCATAAAGTCCAGGCTGGCCTTGAACTGCTGGTAATCCTCCTGCATCAGACTCCTTAGTGCTGAGGTTACAGGAAATACTGAATTTTCTGAATCTTTTACATGATGCTGATTAGATTCTCTGTCTCCTTTCTCTCTCTCTCTCTCTCTCTCTCTCTCTCTCTCTCTCTCTCTCTCTCTCTCTCTCTCTTTCTCTTTCTCTTTCTCTTTCTCTTTCTCTTATGGCTGGCTCAACCTGCCCTGGGAGTTGGGCTGGCACAGCATGTAGTGCCAGGGATTGAATTGCAGTCCCTGTGGTTGCCTAAGCTTGCCTAAGTGGGTGCTTTAGATCACTGAGCTATCTCATCAGCCCTGATAGTGATTAGATTCTCATTTCTATGTGCCTCTGGACCTTTCAGTTAGGAAGCCAAATTTTAAGATAGTATTAATAGGAATTCATTTTCCTCTCTGATGAGACATTGTGAGATTTTGAAAATATAAAGATAGTGTTTTGGTGAAAGTACTTAGGAATGCTAAAGACTTCCCTCAAAGGATAGCTGATACCTTTGATTTTCCCCAAGTAGAGTATTAGTATGTGTTTAGGGCATAGTGGTAGAGGTTATTAAGAGATTGTCATCCTTCCTGGTCAAGGAGATTATGGGACCTCAGAGGAAAGGGATGAAAGAACTGCAGTGCGTCTAAGGAGAGTCACCCAGAGAAAAACATCCTCTCAGGATTTCACAGAAAGCAAAATGGCCAAGCAATGGCCGTGACTCGTCCCGAAGGCTGACACTAACAACAGTTCTACAAAGTACTGTTTATGGTCTCAAATTTAATCCTGAGGGGATTTGACCCTGGAAGATCCAAAAAAAAAAAAAAATAAATAAATAAAATAAAATAAAAAATGAATGTTTAGTTATACAGGTCTTGCTTCGACTTGCCCTTGACC
>PVJA010014944.1:0-46368 GCA_004027025.1 Myocastor coypus
GATAAACTACTTCTGGCCCTATGATGTAAATCCTGGTCTTAAAGTTGGAAATAGCTTTCGTGTCTGTGCAATCCTTCATAATACATCAATGACACATAGTTAAGAAATCAGATAGGCATGTGTACATGACAAGTCTTCTCAGAGGAAGCACTCTGCAAGCTCCTCAGATCTCCCTGGCAGGCCCTACTTTAAAGTTGTGGCCTGGTCCTCACACAGAGTCATTAGTCACAGTGATGCATGAAGGACCCATTACAACCATCAAGAAAGACCCTATTTCCTGTCCAAGTCCTGGGCTTCCCTTGAAATTTCACACTAAGTCTTGGTAGAGTCCTTTGAGATGACAAGATCCAAAATGGAACTCTGTTTTACCCCTATCACCTGGAAACTCATTGAAATAACTGTAAAAATCTGTAAGCACCACAGGGTAAATGAGACTTCAGGGGCTTAGATACATTTAATTTACCCAAACAGCAGCATGGATTTCTGCTGTTATCTTGGGCATCGTTCTGTGGGGCAGGGAAGGTGTGGTTCGCATTTCCCCATGAGGAATTCAACCATATTCCTGTTCTCCTGCAACTCAATTGCCATGAGACCTAGTCTAGATGAGACTCCAGTCTGTGACATCTGATTCACCTTTCAGTGCTGACTTCGACTCGAATACAACTGACCTAGTGTTTCCCAGGTTCAGAGATCCTATTGAGTTATTGCTCCACCTTTGCCATGGCTTGTGTCTAGTTGTCCTCCCAAAGCCTCATGTAGTCATGGGGTGGACTTCTAGAGTTTATGATTAACTCATCATCCATTGGGATTACGGGTGTAACATGCTGCTGGAAGGAGGAGGAGGAGAAGGAGGAGGAGGAGAAGGAGAGAAGGAGAGAGTGTGTTGGTCTATGTGAAGGGTTAAGTAAGCTTTGACCTAGGCATATCCATTCAGAACTCTACAGGATTCCAGCCTCATTTCTGAGAACATTTCCTTTCACGTTACCTTCCATATTTCCTGTGATGCCTTCACTAGCTTTATTGGGTCCCCATCTGCTGTTTGGCCTCCTGAGCCTAATTGCATGGTTCTCTGGTCAGCAATGGCAGGACTCTAGGCCTAGTGGCTGTGTGCTTCCCCTGTCTGGAAGAAATCCATACTTCAGGCAGCCTTCCCAGTGGGACTCCCTTGTTAATTAACCCCGTAAGTTATGACATCTTCTCCTTGGGAGAAGCACGCTCTCAGGTGAGGCTGGTGTTAATGATCAGTGAATTTAAGATGAAGACTTGATGAAGCAAGGCCTACACTTAGGGAGATAAGCCAGCCTGTTATGTTTGGGAGCCTGGATGTGTGAGGCGGAAATCAGATCAAGTAAACGCTGAACTTAGAACTGGAGATCAGTTATTCCCTAATGCTGACTTCTACTAAATACTGAAACAACAACAACAACAACAAAAATTAATTCATTAAAATTTTTTAAAATAAATAAAATTTAAAAAAAATAAAAACACGGAAATTTTGTAAAAAGAATTAAGAACTAACAGGCCAGTGAGATAGCTCAGGGACTGGGGTTCAATTCCCAGCACCTCATGCTACACAGACTCAGTGTGTCCCCACACACTGAGTCGGCCACCCAGAGCAGGCATGGTGGCACACACTTGTAATCCCAGCACTGGGGAGGCTGAAAACAGGAGGATCACTATGAGTGTCAGCTGACTGGTAAGACCTTGTACCAAATACATTAAAAAATGGTAACAATAATAAAATAAAATAATTTCAGAGCTAGAGTAGAAATAAAAGGACAAAAATATTTTCAAAACAAAAATAATAATAAAAGTAGTGAGGCAGGAAAGGCCAAAACAAAGTTCCTAAATATTAATATTAAAGGCTAAAGCTTGACAGACACATGCTGGAAGGAATCTGGCTGAATCGCAGGGATCCTGAGATACTCAATAGGATGCTCCAGTTGCCTCTCCCTTAACAGTTATTGGTGATTTTATAAAAGTGGCAACATCAAACATTTTATAAAAGTGAGCATTTTCAGTGGTGCAGGGCCTGCCTAGCAACCACGAGGCCCTAAGTTCAATTCTTGATACCAAAAAGAAAAGGAAAAAAAAAAATGAACAATTTACTAAAATGACAAATATTTCACGTAAGTGACCTCACAAGACTCCCAGTCAGCCAACTGGAAATAATTGTTGTTTTGCTTTCAGAGGAGAACATCATAGTTTTTTGTTGTTTGTTTGTTTGTTTGTTTTTTAATGTAAGTCATTTATTTGGTACAAGGCCTCGTCCGGCACAGCATGCAGTACCAGGGATCAAGCTCAGGTCCTTATGCTTGTCAGGCAAGCGCTTTGACCACTGAGCTATCTCTCTGGCCCAAGACAGTGGTAGTTTTAAAGATGTTAGAAGGTTATCAGATTTTACACCTTTATCAAATGGCAGCAATGAGAATCACACTAGTTCTCTCTGTCCCAAAACTTAGCCTTTAATCTGTAATTATGGAAAACGTGTTACGATTCACACAAGATGCGAATTCTTGAGGAATCACTGGCATATGGGTATATTCCCCTTTTGTTGAAAAGAAAATGACCTAATTTCAAGGTCTGCTATCCTAACATAGGGAGGGATAAAACCAATCTGACCTTGGAAAGATAAATTGTATGTTTGTACATGGAGAAGATATTATACAAACACAGAGTTAAGGAGAAAGCCTGTAACCTCTCTGATTATGGACATTGTCTTTAGAATCATGCTTACTTGCTGGTTTCCATTTTGATCTCACTTCTTTGAATCACAGGAGGAAGTGACTCACTTTTACTTCCAAACCAAGGTGAAGCCAAGTTGGACTCTTGACTTCTGCCTTGGGAGAGGTAACAAACAGGATAAAAAATCACCACGCATTTACCGAACAGTTGCAAAAATTTCTAAAATGGGCTCTAACTCTGGACGATGGTATATTCCCAATGCTAGTAGGACACCCCAGATACAGGACCTATACAGCCTGGACTATCAAAGATTACTATCCACAGATGTCCAAAGAAGGACTGATAGTGCTCAGTCCAGTCTCTGTCTGACAATAAAGAGAGATAGGAAGGGCCAGCCAGATAGCCCAGCAGACTAAAGTGCCTGCTTAGGCAGATGCAGGGTCCAGATTTCACCCCTGGTGTGCCCCACCAGCCCCACTCCCTGGCTGCACTGAGATGGTGATTGAGACTGGGCATGGTGGTGAGTGCTTGTGATCTCAGCACTTGAGAGGCTGAAAAGAGGAGAATCACTGTGAGTCTGATGTGTGTCGTGAGACCCTGTACTGAAATATGAGAGACGCATGTTTGTTTAGCTCTTTCTTCATATTTTATATTTTCATGTCATTATAATTTGAAAAAAGTATAATTACCTTGTCAAATTGGGATCTTTCTATCTATGTAGACCTAAAATACAACTTTATTCAGTATGTGAAAAGTAGTATTTACAGCCAATGTATTTAGCAAGTAACTGTTCCTATAAATACTGAATCCCTGGATAGTTTTTTCTAGATTCCTAAGAGTTGGCTTCATGAAAGACAAGGAATATAAAATGAGAAAAATGTAAAACTCAGCAAAAGTGAACTTCAAGACTGTCTTTGGCATTTGGCAAGTGAATACCCTTGGGTGGATGACTTGGCTGGTACTTGTGAGGAAGGGACTATTGCAGGCATCTTTGTTGAATATTTCAGGGAACCAGAGGATCCAGCCAATTTCCTTCCCCCATGAATCTATCCCACCTTTAGTATTTAGAAACTTTGCTTTGTCCTTTCCAGGCTCTGTGTTAACAGGGGATGTGAGGAGGGATGAGCATGGATTTATAGTCCCCGGTTCATCCATCAGAAGTGCTTCAGTGCTCTGGCTGGACCTGAAAGCATCCTAGTCTTTTTATAGGAAATGTTGCCAGGTAACCTATCTATTCACTGCTATGTCCCCCTTCCTGAATGGTGTTCGCTGGGAGTTTGCTTTTTGTGACCAGCATTTTAACCTACATTCCACCTAAAAGGGATGGGGAGGGAGACAGCTCAGTGGCCTAAGCACCTGCTTGGCAATCACAAGAGCCCGGACCCAAGCCCTGGTACCACATACCATGCCAGCCCCATAATCCCAGGCATGCTGTGCCAGCACCAAAACCAGGTATGGTAGTGCATGCCTGTAATCCCAGCATTCAGGTGGCTAAGACAGGAGGATCATTATGAGTCCAAACTGTGTAGTGAAATCCTGTACCAAATAAATAAATACATTTTTTTAAAAAAAGCTATCTAAGAAATTAAGAAGATTCACAGGATCTTGTGGTATTGTCTTTACTTACTACCAAATATACCAGATTTCAAAGACAAAAGAAGAGATGGGAATGAGAACAAAGTCTTAAAGTTTCAAGAAGTGCCAAAAAATCTTGCCTGGCTAGATAAGATTAGTACTTATACATTTTAATTTTTTTCTTATTTTTGTTTTCATTGTTTCTACAAAGACCCTCAGAAGAATCCTATCTCAGTGATACTTAAATTGCATCCTAGTCTTTCCCGCCTCTGTTAGAGCAACAGACCCTGCTTGCTTCTCCTGCTCAAGACTCACATCTGGAGGCTGGGAACTTCCAGTTAATCATCCCATTGTCCAGAAATATGTATCATCTGATTCTTTAAAAACCCTTTCTTCTACTTGTGGTGGTTGATACATTGTGTCAACTTGAGAGGTCAGAAATTTGGTTGGATCTGCTTGGTGATTCCACACCCTGCGGTGTGGAAGTCCCATCCTAGAGTGACTCAGCACAGAAAGGGGCTGAGGAAGGCTTCTGCCTGACCCTGCACTGCCTTGGAGGTGCTTGACCAACTCAGCTGTGCCACTTTAGAGGAGTTCCAGTCTTCAGAGTCTGTGGAATGAAGAGAGAGGCTTGATAGACTCCGCAGCTGCTGCTCCTCCTCTGCTCTCTGCTGTTCACCACCACTGTGAACTACTGCCTTCTGCCCTTCAGCCTGCTGAGTATGGACTGAAACCTCCACTAGCTGTGAGCGAAACGAACCCTCCCTTCCTTCATTTTGAGTGTTGAGCACTTGTCCCAGCAATGAGTGTAAAGTAACTGAGACACTACCTTTCTATGCAGTGAGGGAGAAAAAGAGACAAAGAATAGAGGACAGAGAAGAAATCTTCCCAATCATTTACTGCTCATTTCCAGTTATATCCTATGGAAAACTAAAAAAAAAAAAACATGAAATAAAACAAAATATTCATGCTACCTATACATATCTTTTAAAAAAAAAAAACTAGCTAGCGATATTAGTCAGGCTCCATTCTGTAGCCTTTATTCTTTCCCACTCTAAAAATGTTGGGTTTCTTGGACCATGAAAAAACTAGCTTGATTGGTACTGCAGAAATGATTTAGATTTCATTTTGTGGAAAGACTAAATTCAAATCTTAGCTTTGCCGTTTACAAGCTATGAGTTTGGAGACCAGTTAAGCGATGTTTTTGCATTTTCCTGTAAGACTGGGATAAACTGTCATGTTGGGATCATGAAGAACCAAGTGCCTAGAATTATGCAGCAGCAATAAGTGGGAGCTGAATTAGTCATGGTTGGCTAACTGCTGTTATAAAACAACCCCCACAATGTCATTGGTGCCACATGGTAGAAGTTTAATGCTTTCTCACATCGAGGTCAACTGTGTTTCTGACTGAGTTCCTCCATGCACCAAATCTATGCCCAGCTTCTATAGTTTTGTTCCTCTGTCTTCTGACTCAATGTCCCCCTTTCAGTTCTCAAAGGAGAAATAAAATGAAGGCAGGCACATAGGGGTGCACAGGCCAGACAAGGGAGCCTACCTCACTTCCACTACATATCACTGTTCAGAACACGGTCACCTGGCCCCGCAACCTCACTTGCACTACATATCACTGTTCAGAACATGGTCACCTGGCTCCGCATACCTGCAGAGGAGACCAGAAAATGAGCCACAGCTGCATGTGCAAGAAGAAACAAGGCATGATGGGGTATAAGAAAGAGGTTATCTCCTGTGACAATTAAGATTGATTAGGAGACTTCCCAGGGGATTGGTGAAATTTCCTTTTGGGTATGTCTGGACAAGTCAGGGAGGTACAGCTTTGGGAATAATATGCGGCTCCAGGCCAATTCCTCCTTGGCTTTGCCTCCCTCTTCTGCTTCGGAGCCACTGTGAACTAAGCTCCTTTGCTGCACCGCTTCCTTCCCCTGTGCTGCTTCCGCCTTAGGGGCAGCTGATCACAGACAGAGTCCTCTGAAACCATGGACCAAATTGGGCCTCTCCCTTTCATGTTGTAGCTGTTGAGGAATTGTGACTCCGTGGTGGGAAAGGTGACTGAGACATCTACCACCTTGGGATGTTCAGACATAGAGCACCTAATAGGCTGACAGCTCGGTGATGACTGGAGGCCCAAGATGTGTTCATAACTCTGCTTCTCCATCCTCAGAACTGGCTGGAGGTAGGGGGCGAATAGCAAGTGCAGAGAAAACAGCATGCAGGAGAAGAAAAGACCTTTTCCCCTGTTTTATCTTCACCACAATTTCAGAGCCTCCTTTGGCTGGAGTTAGAAAGTCTAATTGTGCTTATGCCAGCTATTGTAGAAGGTTCAGGGGGTTGGTAGGCTACTCCGGTGCACCTGAGGCTGGAGTCAGACTTATTGGGAAGCACCTAGCGCCTGGTGGGGAGGAGCAGATGCTAGAACAGACTCAGATACAGGCTTCCTGTTCAAAGAGAAAGAGGGCGGATACTGTCCACCCCAAGCTTTGGTCTAAGACAGAGAGCATAATTAAAACTCTGATTGCTATCACCCAAGGGAAGAAGGGTGGGAAGAAATAGTTATACTTAAAACAAAATAAAAGCGTGCAATGATTTCTGCAGCTCCAGCTGCTCTTTATTACATAATGGTGGTCGTAAAAGGTCTTAATAGGCACAATTCTGGGAGTTTCCACTCCCTCTCAGGAGCAAAGCTGGGGAGGTCTTTGCATGCAAATGAGCAGGTAATTAGAGCTTCAAAGAAGGAAAAGGATGCAGTGGCTTCTTAGCTCTCAGAAGGGAAAGAAACCTAAGGAATGTTCTAGAAATGCCCAGGCTCCTGCTGGCTGGAAGTGTAGACCCACAATGAGAGAGATATCAAGCTCACTGGGGTTTTAGCCTCTCTGGGTTATTCCTTTATCTTCAACCACCCTCCCATTTGTTGATTCACCATTAATTCAGCAGGCTTTATTGAGCTCTGCCAAACTAGTGCTTGTTCTAAACAACAAGAATACCCCCACCACCCCTGTCTTCCCTCCTTTAGGCCACCACCTAAAAAGAAAATGAAGACAACGTAGTGCCAACTTCATTGGGCTGCTATTAAGATTAGATGTGGTAATGCGACTAATGAACACAGCAGAGTATTCCTTGAAAACAATAGTTGCTCGATATGTGTTCAGCATCATTATAGTTATGATTGTTATAGTTATTAAGTCATATTCCTGACCTTCATACAGCTCTCAATCTAAATTGCACAGCATAGGAAAATATTGATGGTTAGAACATGTGAACTATCGGTCAGTTGTCCTTTCTTTTTAGGGTGAGCTGTCTGTGACTCAAAATTGAAGTAAAGGCTGCTATGCACCAAGCAGCTCTTCTCTGTCAATATCTGGGAGCCTTGAAATGCAGGTACATTTAAAGCTCATAGCCTATTGAAACTATTACTCTATAACATAGGTACCTGAGCTTAAAATCACTATCTTTCTGAATATTAAATGCCTTAGTCTTAACATGAAAGTAGTATTTTCCCACAATCATTGATATTCTAATAAATCCCTATAGAATGTGATTTAAAAAACAGTTATGCATTTCTACAGAGAAATTTAGAAATCTAAGCATATACAAAATTATAGCAGGTCAATCCTATGGCATTTTTCCTTGTCTCATATTCTATTTACCCTTTTTTGTTTTCTTTTGAAACAAATATTTACTTGAGAGAGAGTATAGCAAAAATTGAAATTACATTAGAAGCAGCACATACCTAAAATACCAGAATGACAGGCATTCCAAACATGATTTTAGTCTTACACATTGCTACTTTCAGTGTCAAAAACCTGTTGGAGATTCTTAGGATCATTGTCTAATTCATCCTGTGTATATAACTGCATGGTTTTGCCCCTGCCATGTTTCCCAACTTTTCTGCTTGTTATCTCTTCATCTTTCAATCCTTAAGTTTTGATTTCCATTCAGCTGTGTTATGTCTTTTCATTTTTATTTCTTCTTTTGCGTTCTTAAACTAGGGAGACTACACAATATTTACACATGTAGGTCTGGCTTATTTCACTTATGAGTATATGTTCAAGATACATCCACTTATATAGGAAGTCTTCTAATTTATAATTTTTTCATATCTGAGTAATATTCCATTGTATAAAAACATCACATCTTTTTCAACCATTCTTCAGATGATGGGCATTTTTGGTTGCTTCCAAGATTTGGCTATCACAATTTGTGCTGCTATAAACATAGGTAGACAAACATCACTATGATATGATGTTTTCAGTTCTTCTGGGAAAATTCTCAGTCTTATGGAGTAATAGTATCACTAAGCTTCTCTTCTGGAGGGTTAACAACTTAGTTTGCAGACCAAAAATTAGAGAATAAAAAGGGCTACAAGAATAGCCAATATTTTGGCCCTAGCCCTTCAAGGTCAGTAAGGACTGACATAAGAGAACCTGTGCTGTAGCATCCTATAACTCGGCGGTATTCCAAATTTTCTGTTCAAGGAGATCATGGGGCCAAAGAGGAAAGGGATAGATGATGTATAATGTGCCTAAGGAGAGTCACCTAGAGAGAAAACATTCTCTCAGGCTTTCACAGAGAGCAAACTGGTCAAGCAATGACTCATCTAGATGGCTGACACTGACAAAAGTCCTACAAAGCATTGTACATGGTTTCAAGGTAACTCCTGAGGGGATTTGACTGACTTTGTCAGATACAAAAGTTATGGGTTTCATTATATAGGTCTTGCTTTAACTTGGACTTAATGACCCAGCAGAAAAAGTTTAGCCACAAGACATAAAAAGCAAAGCCAGATTAGTATGCTGACCTGTAAAACGCTCAACTCAACAGCTTCCCCATTTTCAGTTCTGCCAATAACCCACTACTATTATGGAATATTGGACTATGTATACAACTGCTTTCTCTTAGTTCAATGAGAAGAAATATTTGTACCAATAGTGTTTAGAAAAGTTATCATGTCTGCATCTTGTACTCAGAATAACTACTATGAAGACAACAATATGCATTGTATTAATTATTGTGGCTGTCCTACTAACATGTTTTGAAACTGTCTTATTGTTATTTCTTCTTACAATTAATAAAAAATGAAAAAATAAATAATAAATAATAAAAAAAAAACCTCATGGCCCTTCCACGGAGTAGAGCTTGACTATCATGACCCTTATTCTACAGGTGGGGAACGTAAGGCGCAAGGCAACTGCACCTCCTACCTGCTGCACAAGTACAGTTTTGCTTCCAGCAAGATATGGGAAGGATATTCACCATTGGAGGGTTATCTAGGTCTGAATTTGATATGGCCTTTTCTCCTGACTTACACTTTTTTCCCTTTATATATGTGAGATAAAGTCCCTCTTCCTTCCCTTCTAAATTTATCTCTGCTGTCTAGAGATATGCACATAGGGCCATTTTCTTTGCAATTGTTTTTTCTTTCCTGTGAGGCGAGGCAAAAATGTGAAATCACCTTTATCTTTACTGCTAAGATTTCTGTAAATTCTTTGCTAATTTTTTTTTCACTTTGAAAACATCAAAATCATGACCATTTCCTTGAAATAGCACTTGTATCTTTAGGATAGCAGCAATCCTCTAACACAAAATGTATAGTATACGAGTTCCAGAAGATGAGGCTCAACTCTCCCCACCTGAAGAAGATGAGCTGAATTTCCAAAGGATTGCAATGTTCTGCTTCCTGCAGGGATTATGCTATCGAAAATCTTCAAGTACTATGGGTTTCTGGTTCATTCACTTGAATGAAATGCTGACCAAACCTCATGGGGAGGAACAGACTGACTTACCAAAATGCCTTCTTACCTATTTTTCATGGATCCTATTGCAGTACATAACATAATCATGATGTCTGAGCCCTGTTTCCTCACTGTCCTAATGACTCCTAGATGTTGATGACTTCGTTTGGGCTTGAAAAAAAGGGAGCTGATCTAAGATGACCACAAGAGAATCATGGTGGGCTAACTTCTCCCTTCTATTGCAGACTCGTATTACCATAACCTATTAGCTATCTCCAGCTAGGCAAATAATTGAAACCCAGTCTGAGTTCTTCACCTTATCTCTTCTGTCTGTCAAGCTCCAGTAGGCCCTCTGCCACAAAGTCTCAGTACCACCCCCTTTGTCCTCATGGCAGAGACCTGGGAGACATCTGGTCTGCTCTCCTTTACCACTCAAACTAAGGTCTCATCAGCTTTCCAGACTGCTAATTACTAAGAAGTAATGTGTGGATCAAGGTGTCTGAGGAGTTTCTATGGATATGAAAAGTTATGAATACTGCATAAAATAAAAAGCTTAATAACCAAGGATCCACAGAAATTGGATGCACCATATACCAAAGCAGTGAGAACATAAACAGAGGTTCTCATTTATGAGGTGCTAGAGTTTGAATATGGGCAACATTCCAAAGGCCAGTGTGTTAAAGGTTTGGGGCTGTGGTGGGGGAAGTACTGGGAGACAATGCAGTCTTTAGGAAGTAGAGTCTAGTGGGTGGTCACCGGTGCTGTGCCTCGGGGACTGGGAGGCCCTGGTCTCTCCATTTTTCAACTTCTTGGCTTAAAATACAAGCAATATCTTCCACCCTGTACTCCCACCATGATGTCCTGTCCTTGTCAGAGACCCAATGAATGGAACTTCACAGTATTGAACTAGAAACTCCAGAACCTTTTCTGTTTGTCAGACATTTTTTTTTTATAATAACATGCACTTGACTAGCAGACCATTATTGATTAACAATGGTGGAGATGCACTCCTAGATCATCTCATGTTATTGAGGATGTCGGCCATGCCTACGTGACAGGCCAGGTGCTCTGATCAAGGCAGCCATTAGCCTCTTGGCACTGGTGATGATTGTGCAACTTGAATGAGGGTGATTGCCCTGGGCTCCACAGCCTGTGGGGTTATCATGATCACAAGACCAGGTATCTGACTTGCCTACTTCATTAACTAGACTCCGGGCAACTAAAAGGCAGGAACTGTGTCTCATATCTTCCTGTGTTGGTTAGAACTTGTGTAGTGTTTGACATTTAGTCTTAGTACATCCATATCCCCTTGCTGCCATAGCAGTGACTCCTCCCTGGGACACGTTGAAGAAGAGAAATTCACTCTCAGTTCTGAGGCCTGAGCTAGGATGTTTCACCCAAGGCCGCAGGAGCTCTTACTGCATAAACAGCCTCCACCTTCAGTTCATTTTGCTCTCTCCGGAGCTAGCTGAGTTTGTTTAATCATATTATACAGTGTGTGTGTTTTACATGATCAATATATGTCACCCTAAGTGAACATGTCACCTAGCCTAATGGCTTCTACAGGCACAATTTATTGGGGTTGGCATTCTCCTTTTTAGAGCCTAGCTCCAGTGAGGGTGACAACAATGGGCTCAGGACCCCCACTGCCACTTGCCTCCCATGTGTAGTTTTGTGCTAAATGAAATATGACAGGAGAGTGGCTTCCGGTAATTGCGATAATTGACTGTAGAAAGTCCATGATTATGTCATTAGCTTCTCTCTGGGTAACACATCATGATTATGGCTATATTTCTCTGCTTTGTAAAACATCAGAATTACATAAAGATTCACCCTGAATAGTGGGGCTTTCCTACCTCTTCTCTCCATCACATTCAGGCATTCTCCTCTTAGAGATATGTTTCAAAAGCAAGGACTGCAGTAAGAAGACCTGGACTATTCCACCCTGACTATTTTTCAGACATTCGTAAAACTGTATAGGGAGGGAATTGGGGTGGTTGGAATAGTCTCTTCCCATGACCCATGTAGATTTTGTATACATTACTAATGTTCCAGTATTTATATCATGTAAAGTGCTTGCATTCCATCTAGTTGAACAGAAGAAATGTAGCCCAGTGTTTATAAGGAAGCTGTCTGGGGATTACCTAACTCTTAGTCTTCAACATTTATAAGAACAGAGACAAGAGAACGTGATGAGCAGATGATGAAGTAGCTGAGGATGCCTTACATTTGGAAACAGAGACTATGCTACCAAACTTTTCCCTACCTAAGTGATTTTTTTCCTCCTAAAAATGTAAAATCTCTTACACCATGATGGTACTTACCATCTCCACCACAATGAAGCCAATGCCGGCACTATGGTGATAAAATTCTAACACTGTGAGCTAGTGAAACTTTTTCTCTTTATAAAGTTAATTGCCTCTGTTATTTCATTGTAGTGATGTAAAGTTGACTAATGCAATGTTTGTGTATCGTCCCTCACCCTAAACATTTCTGTGGCTAGTAATCTGTTTCTCAGGGGTAGAACATGGCAGAGGTGGTAAACTGCCATATTCAGTCATGTTATCAAAGACCATGGCTTCACCCTATCTGTTTCTCTCTTTTGTTTTTTCTTTTACTTATTCTGGTAAGTCAGTGACTATATTGTAATATACTCACTCTATGTAGCAGCAATATAATAAATACCTGAGGAAGACCGCTGGCCAGCAGATGAGGAACTAGAAGTTTAGCCTAACAGCGCAAAGGAATGAATCTCCAACTACTCAGTGAGCTGGGAAGTAGATTCTCTCCAGTCAAATGTTCAAATGAGGCTGCAGCCTTAACTAATGCCTGGGTCCCAGCCTTTCAAGAGACACTAAGATCCCAGCACAAGTTAATCTATCCCAGGATTAACAAGGTTCCATCCCAGTGAGAAGGCTCAATAAGGAAAGCTCTTGTGTAACATTGCACATATTGTGGTAATTTGTGCAGTAGATAACTAATAAAGTATTACTCTATCCAGGTGAGTTACTTAAACAGGATGACCTGGTATGCTAGTCAGCTTCCCATTGCTGAAATGAAATACCTGAGGAAAACAATGTAAAAGGAGCAAAGATTTATTTTGACTCAAGTTTCAGAGGTTTGAATCAGTGGTCCATTGATTCTGCTGCTTCTGGAACTATAACGAGGCAAAACATCATAAACCAGGGGCCACATGGTACAGCCAAATCTGTTGATCCCATTCTAACCAGGAAAGAGAGAGTAGGAGAGAAGGAAGAAATGTGGGGAGAGACCAGAGCAAAATATACCCATCCAAGGCCCACCTTCAATGATCCCCTTCCTGCAATTAGTCCTTATCAAAGTTTCTACCACTTCTTAATATTCTACTAAGATATCAACCCATCAATGTATTACACCATAGATGAGGTTAGAATCCTGAAAATCCAATCACCTCCCAGAAGCTTCGCCTCTGAACACTGCTGCATGTGGGACCATGCCTTCAAAACATGAGCTGGCTTTTGTTAGCTGCTCCCCAGCTCGGCTATAGAGAAGCAAAACTTTTGCTTCTGCTTTTGCACTTTTTGCATTTCTCTCTCTGCCTTCATCCCCATACCGAGGTTCTGAAGGCTAAGTGGAAATTTCTCTCCAGATTCTAACGTGAGTGTAGGTACATCTTCACTCTCCTCACTTGATTATGACCTTGAGATATCTTAGTCTCTAAGAATTTACTCTTGCTGGACATCAACCCAGCATGGACATTCTGGCTAAGCAGCCTAAGTGGCAAGATTCCCAGAATGTCAAATTCTGGGCCCAAGAGCGCAGTGACTAGTGCTGCAGAACAAAATGCATTTTCCCATGATGATGGAGATACTACCACATCTAGGCACCTCTCTTCCAAAGTAAACCTGGAGAGCCTAAAGTATCAACCAGCTCCTCTAAGAACAGTTGGGCTAGGGAGATAGCTCAGCAGCATAATGGCCTGCCTGGCAAACAAAAAGTCCCCAGTTCAGTTCAACCCCCAGCATCGAAAGAAAGAAAGAAAGAAAGCAAGCAAGCAATTGGTAGCAGGAGCTGGAATTACTGAACCTCAAAGCTCAGTGTACAATAAAGTCATATCTGAACCCCAAATAATTTCCTGCAGTCATCTCAGATTCTCTTGCTTTTCTCCAGAAGCTTTCATCTCTTCTGCATTCTGACCTACTCTGAGCTGTTTTCCCATGTCTCTTCTCAGCTGACTGTCAGTTAATCCCTGAAAGTGTTAAACTGCTCACTTGAGTGTAAAATGATAAAAAAAGATGCTTGCTAAACAGACTAAACATTAAACATTACCAAAGAAGGGCACATTTTAGATAGAACTGCCAAACCAGATAAGCCCTGCACCTCCAATAAAGTCATAATTGTTGCATGGAAGAAAGAGAGGGAAGAGTAAAGAGCTGAAATTCTGACTCTGCCAATTTATTCATTCTTGCATGCACTTCCTCATAAAATATGTACGGAGAGCTGCCTGTACCAGGAACTGGACAGGGTGTTAAGAATAGAACAGTGAATAAAACACACAGCCACAACCCAGTCACAGTGGACCCAATCATGGTACAGAATCATTGTGCAACCATGAATTATAGTAAAGCTATGATAGAGAGAAACAAGATAGTGTAATAAACAGCAGTTAGGAGACTCAAATGCAGAGCAATATTCAAGAATATCCTCTCTGTAGAGATAACATTTAAAGTGAAATTTCAAGGGTGAGAAATAAAGAACTGGGCTGATAGACTAAAGAGGGGGACATTATTGTGAAGCATTGCATTTGCGAATAGACTGGGAGGTAAAGAGATCTCTTTGTTCAGGTAGCTGGAGGGAATCGTGGTGGATGACATCAAAGAGTGAACGAGAGAGCATCGTGAGCTACGGGTAATATTTCAGTTATCTCTGTGCACCCATGCTGCATAACAAGCAACCAAAGCCCTAGTGGAAGATAACAGTGTGTTTATTGTTGCTAAGTCTGGGGTCAGCTTGAGATCATCCCTAAGTTCTACTCCTCACCCTCAAGAAAGCCTAGCCCAGTCACGTTCTCATGGTGACAGTAAAGGCCAAGTATCAACGAAAGCGTGCCCTACCACTTGAGACTTGGCCTCGGAGATACGTCATACCATTGTTCTACTAGTCAAAGCCAGTCACTTGCCTAAGTCCAGAGCCTGACTGGGAGGGCACTGAATGAATATTTACATTTTGAAGGATTGCTTATCTGGTAGAGTGGAGAACTTAGGCCATTGCTCCAACATTTCAGAAAAAGAAACAAATAGAAATGAGTTCAATTAAGTCCTTGAAGGCCAATGTATGCAGATTAGGTTTTATTGTACTACAGGAAGCTTTTGAGCTGGCCATTTATTGACTATACAATCTCAGGCAAATCATTTTCCCTTCTGAATGTTAGTTTTTTCACTTATACAATATGAATAAATTGGGGATAAGGTGTAGGGCAATTCTTGAGTAAGAGATTCAAACTCTGAGCCTTATAATATTTATGTATAAAGAACACACATATATGCACTTACAAGTATATATAACAGAACTATTGTGAGATTTGAATGAGATAATGAATATGGAAGTGATTTTTAAACTATGAAATGCTCTATATTCATCATTTCATGCACTGTTTATAGCAAATCTACAAAGTTAGTAACAGGATTATTAGTCATAGACAAGGAAGCTAAGACTTAGGGATGTTAAATATCGTATATTTCATTACACGGCAAAGAGAGAGGGGGAGCTGAGAGTGAAATCCTCATCCATCTGATTCCAAGGCTCCAAGCCTTCAATTAACGATAAATTAAATAAGTTGCTTCCCTAGATGAGGAATTGGCTGTGGTAGCGCCTTTAACAGAGATTATTGGCTTTGCAGGCAGTGATGGGTGTGATTTAGACCTTTCCCAGTGGCTGCTGAGCTCAGCAGTAGTTCCTTATCCCAGGCAGGCCAGTGGCTAATTCACCAGGGGCCATCCTAGCTGATTGGTTCATCAATAACCCATTATCTCTGCCATTGTAAATATCTCACAGAGAATGTGACTTTCTGGGAAGAGTACCCAAGCACATTCAGGCTGCTGCTTGCTCATAGCCTGGATCCGCAAGAAAGTTAGAAAAAAACAAACAACAACAAAAAAAAATTGTTTTTCATTGGAAAAAATTACAAAATCTCTCTGAATTATTGGAGTAGGTTCAATCCACAAGGACTATGACTCCGATGTGAACCCTAAGACTTGGGAGATGAAGAGCACAGTGTATAAACTAATGGCTTCCATGCATTAGGACACAGAGCAATAGAGGGTTGGGTGCATATGAGCCATGTGAGGACCTGCACAAAAGCTGACTCTCTTCTCCCTGGAGATTCTGACTTAAGAGATCTGGACTATATTTTAACCCACGGATTCTGATGTGCAGATGCTGCATCAGTTTGGACACCACTGATGAATGCACTATTTCCATTTAACAAAATCATCCTGAGAATATATAGTGAGCCAGACCCTCTTGTTGAGAGCTATGATACAAAAGAACAGAACAGAACACAGCCCCTGCCAAAAAAAAAAAAAAAAAATCTAGCCTAGCAGTCAGATATTGAACATAAAGCTGTGGTGACAAATGACAGCCATCTAAGGTTGGCTATAATTTTTAAGCCAATGAAACACTCTTCGACATACAGAAAGAGGAGAAGTCTGTTTTCCCACATAATCCCTAATGCACTCACTTTTTCTCTTCATTACTGCTTTTGCTCTATAGTTTTTCCTTCTCCTGTCCCCCTTCCCCCTGGTTCTACAGTGTGACAACAGGTTCTCATGTCAATGAAAAGTGGAAATTTCCACTCTCTGGTCTCACTTTGGCTGACTGGGAAAGATAACTGCTCAGCTGTAATCAGTATGAAGAAATGTTCGCCCCCATAGTCTCCACCCCCATGGCTAGGGGTGGAGAAAGTCCTCTGATAACAAATGTCATGGACACACAAAAGTTAGCTTATTTTGCTTTACCAGGAAGGGAGGAAACTGTTATCTTTCACTCAACAAAAATAGGATTATGGAGCTGAACAGAATAATACCAAGAAGGCAGAAAAGGGCACATAATAATCATCTACTCTAGTGAGTAAAAAGAGCCTTTGCTGTATCCATGCTAGAGAATTTGGGAGATGAGATGGAAATTTTTCTTTGGAATTAAATCTACTTCCATCTTTTGTATTAAGAGTTCTCAAAAGCACGGCTTTTTACAACCATATATATGAGCTCCTCATCAAAGGCTACTAGACCCTATAAGGAAAACTTTACAATGAAAGAGTGATACCCTAAAAAAGAAACCAGAGATTGAAAAATATGACATCAAAAAATTCAGAGGAAAGAAGAAAATAATAAATATATAACTTGGGAAGATAACAGATAAGACAAGAGAGACAAAAATAAGGGAGAAAAAAAATACAAATAAGCAAAAAAAATCTTAAAACAAAATAGCACTCTTATTTTACAAATCAAGCATCTTTAAAAAACATAACTAAATAAATTCCAGAATATAGAATGAAAAAAAAGAAAGATATAACCTCAGTTAGGTGTACTCTGAGAAGTTCTCATATCCAGCTAAGAGATATTTCAAAACATGGGAAACAGGAAATAAAAATAGGAGGAAATTGCTCAAAAGTAATAACAAAACACCTTTGCTAGAACTGTTAGTATTTTCATGTCAAAAGCATCTACCACAAGCTAAAGAAGAAAGGAGAGCAGGAAGAGAAAGCAAGGGAGGGAGGAAAAGAAATTTTACATCAAGCACACTACTAAAGAATTTGCAAACATCTAAGACACAGAGATAATAGTCACTGAAATATTTCAGTGAAAGATTAAAAATGGGGAAAGGAGAAACATGGCACATACAGGGGAACAAGGATCAGAATAACATTAGACATTTCAACGTCAAAAGCTTGACTGTGGATCAGGGTAATCAACATTTTGAATAAAAATGATTTTCAATCAACTTTCTGTACCTGGCCCAACCATCATCAAGTAAAGACAAAATGAAAATGTGCAGATATGCAAGTATGAAAAAAAAAAAAAAAAAAAAAAAAGATTCAGTTACCTTAGACAGAAACTTATGTCAAGTGGATTTTTTTTTTTTTTTTCCTCTATGAATTTAGTACAGGGCCTGCAGGGTCTCACTGCACAGGTGGAACTCAGAGTGATCCTCCTGTTTTCAGCCTCGGAAGAGCTAGGATTACAGGCATATGCCACCATATCCTGTCTCATTTGCTGTCTCAGCGCCCCCTAGGGGTAAGGCTGGCACAGCATGCCAAGGATCAAACCCTGAAGGCTGCACCTGACTAAGCAGGAGCTTCAGTCCGCTGTGCTGTCTGGCTGGCATAAGATGAGTTTTAGCAAACGAAGTTGTAAATGAAGAAAAATAAATATATTGAACCAGATAAACAAGAGACCCAATACAAGGGGGAAAAAGCATAACAGTAAATAAGCAGATAAAGAAAGGTGTTGAAGGGCTTGCTTTTGTGTATTTGTATTATTATTTATTGTTGAAATGTTGATTGGAACACACTCTAGGTATTATACTCATCACCAGAATTACATATTTTATTATGGACTGTAATTTTTATATAATTGCTTTTATTATGAAATTGTTTTTATTCATTGTGTGATTAACTTGTTATCTCACTAGCAAAAAAACATATAAGTGTATTTCTATCACTTTTTAGATGCTGAGTAAAACCAAGCCATTAAACCTACATGAATTTTGCTTTGTGAGCCAAGAGGAAAACATTGCTGAAACTGATAAAGAGATGTGACTACTAACCCAGAGGGAAGGTCATGCGGGATCAGTCATGCTGTGAAGGCTAATGGTCTCCCGGCAAAGCCAGAAGTCCCTGCCCACAAAGAACTTGAGTGGTCGGGACAGGAGAGAAGGCTGTTGTTCTGGCAAGACCAAGAAGAGAAAAGCACATGAAACTGCACTCTGCAAGAAGGACCAGTGTTCTCTCCCTGAAAACCAAATCTTTCTAGTGAAAATTTCCTGGGAAAGATACAAAGTAGTCAGACGAGAGGAGCTGATATGGCACTCTGGACAGACAGAAATGCTAACCCGAAAAAGTACATTTACAGACCAAGACAGGACAGAAATAGAAATGGCTATCATGATTCAGGTAGTATGGATTTTTCCACATTTCATAATGATAACTGTTAACATTATTCCAATGTGATTACATGAGAAACATGATGGCGAGCACCTGAAACATTTTATCTAATATTGCCTCTGAGTTCAGTACTTAAGACCAGTCTACTGAGTGGGAAAATACAATGAAATAGCAACAGACATATATCCTGCAAGCTGGAACACTTCCTGGGTGCAGGATATATAATTCTAGAGAATAGGGAACCTTTGGAATTTGAAAATGGATTTCAAGAAGGACAGTTGTGCCCAAGCCACCTGTCTCAGAAGCCACATGTAGGCAAGTGTGTCCTGCATGTCATTTCATCTGCCTGATACTTGTTAATTATTGTGCAACTTCACGTCACCTTGCTTCCTGGCATAAGAAAAAAGGCCGGGGAAATTCATCTGGCTCTGTTTCATCAGCATCATCCCAGTGCTAGCTTTCCAGCAGATCATGAATTGCAAGAAACACAGAGGGGATAGATTGACTTTCTGAGCCATTGATGCTGCAGAAAGTTCAATAAGTAAGCTGTCCGCCTAGGGGCCCTTGCAGGCTCAGGAATTTCAATTTCAAAGTACAAGAGACTGAAGTCTCAAAACAGAAGATCATCAAATGCTAATGATTCCTGAGTTCTGTTCAGGGCACGGAGACAGGTGAGGGACAGTGGCTTTTGGAAGGATGCGCACAGCTGGGAGCACCTGAATCATTTTATGTAATATCGCCTCCGAGTTCAGGGCTTATGACGTGGGTTAATTCTGCAGGTGTTTCAAGGAGAGAAGCCCAAATGCAAAGAAGCGGCCCCTGAGAGGTTTCAAAGACCCAGGGAAGGTCTCATATCCATTCCTGCTCTGGTTTCCACTGCTCCTTGCCAGGAGAATCTTCAAGGCTAAAGCAGAATCCCTGAAAACACCTGCAACCCTCAGTGAGTGTTGAGCTCAAGTTCACTATTAAAGAACAAAGCCTTATTTCATGGGATGGGTTCTCCAGATGTTACACCTCTATATGGCTGAGAGTTGAAGTTTCAGCTCCTTAAAGAGAAAGCGAGTATTTATCCTGAGTCCCAAGAACACTCTCTTCTCTTCCATGTGCTGCACCTCATTTGTTTCATTAAGGTGAATTTCTGAGGTTTATTCATCTTATCAAAAGAAGTTCATTCTTTATTTTTTGGCAAAGCATACATAAAAGTGTGTTTTACATGGTTTCATTTAGATGAAGTTCATAAGGGCCAGTGAGATAACTCAGTGGTCTAAGCACCTGCTTAGGCAAGCACAGTGACCAGGGTTCAATCCCTGGTACCACAAGCTGTGCTGGCACTATCTGCAGGTGTGCTGAGCCAGGCACCGGGACTGGGTGTGGTGTTGCAAGCCTGTCATCCCAGCACTGGGGAGGCTGAAAACAGGAGGATTACTATGAGTCCAAGCTGCATAATGAGACCTTATACCAAATACATTACAAAAACATAAAAGAAAAACTAGATGAAGTACATGAGCAGGCAACATTAATTTATGGCGATAAAAATCAGAAGAGCTAATCCCTTTGTGATGATAGATAAGATGGCTAGAGGCTGGAAAGGCTCAAGAAGGAGCTTTGTAGGACAGTTGGGATTATTATTATTTTTTTTTTTTTTAGTATTGCTCCGGATCATGTTTATGTGGTTAAAAACATGAAATACATCAAGATGTACAATTGGAATTTTCCCATTTATTCAATAAAACTTTAATAAGAAGTGTCACGGTTTGGGCAATAAAATATATGGCCACTTAAAGGAATACCTTTTTTCAACCTGAATTCTAAGTAGACAGACATTGTGCTTCATAGTTATTTCTCTACCCTGGAGGGTAGAGTGTTACCCATTCTCTATTTTATGGGCTGTGCAGAACTTCCAGGGTCTATAAAGAGGGACCTTAGTTCCAGCTTGCCTGAGGCATTCTCTGATTTTTTTTGCATTCAAGTTAATCAAGTGGGTATAAATTTCTATATGTAAGATCTGCTGCTTTTCCGAAAACTTGCAAGAAGGATTTTTCATTTTCTGCTTTAGGGAAATGTACCTGGTGGCATAACACCAGTCCCGTTGCCCGGCCCTCCTAATCTTTTTTTCCCCAGGGCTGAGAAGAGGCTTCAGGGTATCCAGCAGCTGAGGGCTCCACATCTGAAGGCAGAATAGTATCAGGGACTCATATCTGGACTGAATGTGTCCAAAATTTTACCTATTATTCTTTTGTGGCAGAGCTGACATCTCCCCAGATCAGAGGTGGCTGTTGAAATGGGCATAAGAATGAATTTCAGTGGATATTCAGGTCACTTGAGTGTTGAGAAAACGCTGGCTCCTTCATCACCCCATCTCATCTTATGCCTTCCACAATCAGATGACAGGTGCCTGCCTCCCTCCCAGCCAAGGTACAGCCAGGTGCTGGAATGAAACAGAGAGCCACACTAGCAGTCCAAGGAGAGAACTGCCAATGTCCAAAACCCTGAAACTTTTGCAAACCCATGTGGTGACAAAAGGGAAAAGATCAGGAAATTTTCAAGCAAGAGGGAGATGAACACAGAACAAAGGCAGGACTGCTATGGTACAGGGAGCAGGGGAGGAAAGGGTGGAAAGCGAAGATGCACTCTCTCAAAGAGGCTGAAAGCTGAGGGAGAACAGCAGACTCAAAGCAGGCCAGAATGCACCCATCCATTTATGTTGGGAGTCTGCTAAGTTAGTTAAGAAAGTCATCCTTAGGCATTGGAAAATTCAATTTTCATCACAGGCCCTGATGACATTTCCTTTAAACACCAGATCCCACAAGGAGATACACCTTCAGGGGGAAAAAATTCTCTAGAGCAAAAAGACCAGATAAGGAAACAAGTTAAAAGCTCTTTTTCCTGCTATGCAAATATTCTCCAGTAGTACTAACAAGATAAATAGATTCTGTGAGATATCACGTTTTCACAGTCATGATTTTACTGGTGAAAGTTTCCATCTACTCGGCCTCTAAACTGAACTCCTTGTGGCTGGAATTTTAAAGCCTTTTCTTGTGATGGAAAGGTCTATGATGTTCAAAATCCAAGTGAGGGCACTGTGCTGGTGACTCAGCTTCCCGGGGTGCCACAGCACTGGATGAACTGGAAGTGTCATGCCAAAGTCTCCGAGATATAATGAATACGAGCAAATATCCCTTTATCCACACTCTCCACTCAGGTAAATAAAGAGACCGAGGCCAAGAAAATAAGTAACTACAAAAGGTCACCCTTGGGGAACAAACACTATCTCATTATCTATCATCCGTGCTCACAAAATCCTTGTACTGTGCCATGAGTCCATGACAAAGGAAACATTGAGGACTCACACCTTGCTAAATGTCAGGTCTTGAGCAAACTAAAGACTGAGATTTGCTATTACAGTGTAATCCCATGAGAACATAATTGAGGAGCCACAGAGACTCAGCTCCGAAACTTCCCTCCCCTCATCTCAGCTCCTTCATGCCTAGCATGGAGATCCTACCTCTGGCTCCTCGGCCAACTGAGCATGTCAATCTCATGCCAGAGTCGGAGAGCAGAGCACAGTGCCAGGAACATAAGACGCTTGTTATCCGCTACTCGTATGACTTTCCTGAGGCTGCTGTGACATAGTATTACAAATTTAGGGCTCTAAAACAGCACACACTGGGCCAAATAGATAGTTCAACAGAATAAATGTCTGTTTAAGCAAGTGCAGGGACCAGGGTTTGATCCCCAGCATGTGGTGCCACACTTGCCCTGGCCCCAGGGCAAGCTGAGCCAGCCACTAAGACCAGACGTGGTGGCGCACACTTCTACCCCAGAGCTGGAGAGACTAAAAACAAGAGGATCACTATGAGTCTGCACTGTGTAGTAAGATCCTGTACCAACTCTTTAAAAAAAAAAAAAGGCATAAATTTATCATCTGCTAGTTCTCAATATCAGAGATGTACACGGGCTTCTCTAGAGTAAAATCAAGGAGTTAGCAGGGTCATGGTCCTTCTGGGGCTCTCAGAAAAGGCCCATTTTACTGCCTTGTCCAGCTTGCAGAGATCATCAGCTTTCCTTCACTTCTGGCCCCACCTCTATCTTCAAAGAAATAGTCACACACACACACACACATACACACACACACACACACACACACACACACACACTTCTAGTTTCACCATCACTTCTCCTTTTTATCCTGCCTCCTTCTGATGAAACCCCTGTGACTGACTAGTTACACTCAGATAGCCCAAAATCACCTCTGCACCTCCAGGCCCTTAACCCAGTCACATCGTCAGTCTCTTTTGCTATGTAAAGTAATACATCTATGAGTTCCAGGCAGTAGGACATGGCTGCATCTGAGGGGGCACTGTTTAGCTTACCACCATGGTTGTTGCTCTTCTCGGGTTGTTGACTTGCCCTGCTAGCATTATTCAAGACATCCAGATTTAATGAGCTGGGATTATTTTCCTGCATTGCTGAATTTCATTTCTGCTTATCTATTAATTTATCATTTTTAGCCTTTCAGTGTTTCTCCTGGCCCACAGATGTCTGTGCATGCTATGTCGAGGGGATGTGTGTGTGTTATCTGCTTCTGTTCACAATAGAGAGAACGTCCACCGCCCACAGCCCTTGGCTCTCCATCTGCTCATGTTAGGAGAGAGAGACATCAGTGACCCGGCGGAGTGACGGTGAAAAGATGGCAATAAAGTGAACCCAGGCAGGAAGAGGAGCTGAACAAAGAAGCCAGAAACCTCAGATTCAAGAGAGAATTCTTGTCAGAACCCAATCATATGGTCACAAACCATTTGAGGCACCACATTTCACTTGATTGTTTAGTTGACCTAAAGGGGTTTCTAATAAAGGATTGTAATAACCCCTCACTGGCATCCTCCACATTGAGTTTGGGGAAGAGAAAATTAGCTCTGCCAGGAGGACTCCCGGAAACCCTCTCGTATTCTATTTGGAGCCTCCAAAGGTAATTTCCCAAGGACAGCCTCAAACTAGGAGAAAACAATTATGTCTGCCTGGGACTGCGTTTCCCCTAGTGGGTTTGGACTCTCATCCGTGTTTTCACATTTCTGTGAAGAACTTTACATGGGCATCTAATTTGTTACCAGAAAAACAACTTTACCACTGCCAAACTAAGACCATAAAGAAAATTTAAAGCCCACTCCCGCCTCTGATTTCTGCTCTCCATGCCACACTGTGTGAGTTGAGCATCCTGGAGTTTCCAGAAGGAGCCCAAATTCATTTCTATTTCAATGACTGTCAACTTCAACAGCTTTTAAAGGAGAACAATCCTTTCTAACAGCAACATCCTGTTTTAAATTTGGGTTTGGCAATTTACTTTCCAACAAGCCTTAGAAGGTAAATGATGCATACCTTAACAGTATTTCTCACAACCTGAACCTGCCATTGCAACCTCCGGAGAACCACATACAATATGTAAATGAGTGGGCATGGCCATGCACCAATAAAACTTTATTTGCAAGAAAATGAACAACCTGCACAGGAGACCTGCAAGCTATTGTTTTCCTGTTCCTGTATTTAGTTGCTTGATTGACAGATAGAGATGATAGATAGATAGATAGATAGATAGATAGATAGATAGATAGATAGATGGATGATAGGCTATAAAAATGGAGGCACAGAAGACAGGAAGGAATCCAAACCAAAGAAAGAGTGAGACATTATTTAGCTGCCCAGGAACCACTAGAAATGAATGGAGAACGTAGGGATTTAACTCTTTATCTCAGGGCTGGCTCTGAGCAGACAAAAAAAGCAAGACCAGCCCACTCCCGCCTCTGATTTCTGCTCTCCACACCACACTGTGTGAGCTGAGCATCCTGGAATTTCCAGAAGGAGCCCAAATTCATTTCTACTTCAATGACAGTCAACTTTAACAGCTGGCCCCTTATCTGCATCATAGACACCCCACGTGATGGGGTCTTGTTTCTCCAGAAGATGGCTTATGTTCCTGGAGACGGTGTCCTGGCTATGTAACTGCTCAGCCTAACACTAGATCCATCCTTTTAACTGGGAGCCTCTGGGGACCTCAAGGTTCTTGCCAACTTAATTCTATCAAAATGTTTTAAACACAATTATGCCAAAATAACTACTTTTTTAGAGTCAATACAAGTCTAATTTCAAAAATAAAATCAGAGAGAGGAAAAAATAAAACTATGAGTCATTCTTAGAACATGACAAAGTAACTCTTGCACTCATATGAAATGCTAAAAGACCAACTCTCACAAGAATAATAGACACAGGAGATTCATCCCACCAGCCGTGAAGAATTAAGACAAACTCAAAATAATTCTGCCCATTATGAAATCTAAGATGCTACTGATGGTCAGGTATATTCTAGTTTACACACCATATCAAGAGGAAAAAACACCATGATATCGCACTGATAGTAGCATTCATTGTCTTAGAATCAATGATACATAGTAGAAGCAGTGTGAAAGACAAATGAAATTAGGCCCATAATTCCCACCATACAGAAATCATATTTTGAGTGGATTAAAGGCCTACCCATGAAAAGAAAAATCTTTAAAATATTTGTATAACAAAAAATAAAATACTAAAAGAAAAGTTAAAAGACAAAGCACAGCTGGGAGAAGGTATTTGCAACACATAAAATGAACAGTGGATTCGTTCCCAGAATATAAAGAAGTCCAAAAGATCAATAAGAACAGACGAACAACCCAGCATGAGAAGAGTCAATTCACAGAGGAGGAATCCTGTGCAGCCAGTAAATTTGTGCAAAGAAGCATAGTCCGCTTTGTAAGCAGAAAATTACCGATGAAAAAAATAAGGTACCCACCCCTCAGAGTAGGTGGCAAGTTGATGCCAAGCAATGGTAAAAATGTTGTGGAACAAAACCTGTGCAAACTTTGAAAGCATAAACCACAGAATCACTTCGGAGAAATATTTAACAATAACTACTTGGAATATTTGAAAATAAACATTTGTATACATTCTAATAGCCAACACTTCTAGCAATGTGCTTCAGAGACACTTTTAACCATGCACAATGGGGGTCAGGTCAAAAAAATAGTTTGGTTTTAGCATTATTTAGAAAATTAAAACCAACCTGTCAGCCAAAGGACTAATAAATATGTGGTAATGATTCCAGCAATGGAGTACCATGAAGCTGTCAAAAGGAATGAGAACTAAACCTGTACAGTGGTGACAATGAGTCAGCGAGGTGATGGATTTTAATGTGACTGAATCACACACTTGTAAAGCCTATTTGTATTTTACCTGTGCTTCTCTGACAGCATAAAACATTCCTAAATGTAAAAAGAATCCCTTAAAAAGCCACAGGGTGAAAAGCATGCAAATTCCAGAGCCCTATGGCTTTGCACTCTTGATCCTGTTATGCTGTCACTGTGGCTGCCTGCCTCTTCAATCAAGTAGGAGAAATGATAGCTGTCCTGTGATAGTTCCACTACACGGATTCATGAGATGGCATGGTTACAGCTCTCACCATATCGATGGTCCTATTCAGAGTTCACAGTAGGCAGGGTGAGCACACTTACTCTTGGCCTTCTTCTGCCTCCACTACTTTGATTCCTAAAATGAAATTTCATCGCTGTGTCCTCTTGCTGCTCTCCTTTCACGCACCCACCTCCTGTACATTAGTCTCAGTCACTACTTTCAAGCATACATGCATAAATATGTGTGTCCGTCAATAGATAGCAAACTACATCAAGAACTATATGTGAATGTTCATCATTAGCCACTTAGAAAGTATGCGAGTGGCTCCGGTGTACGAAGTCATGTTCTGGGTTTGTGCATACTTGGTTATCACAGTAAAGTTAAAATTAATGCAAACACAATGACTTTGAGCCAGGAAATCTAAGGGTGGTGGAATCACAGCCTCTGGGCGTTAAGAATGCTTTCCCAGTGCAAACCACAGCCAGTCCAGGGCTGAGGATGTAGCACAGTGGCCCACCACCTATGTGGCAAGTGTGAGGTCCTGAGTTTAATTCCCAGCACCAAAGAAAAGTGATCCGAGTTTCAGTCAATGAGTAGACATTATCCAAGTGAGAATTATGAAGCATTTTCTGAGCAAACAAAAGATCACAGTTTGGAGGGTGACGGACATGTAGCAATGCAGCTAAGGGAAGTGGACATAAGGCGTAAAGTAAGTAAAGGACTCGCAGGGAACGAAAATAGATGATAAGCAAGAGCCAGACAAAGAAGGATCTGGAATGACAGACAAAAGCATGACTTAGCCTTCCAGGAAGAGGAAGCCTGTGAAGAATAGTGTGACGGAGAGGCCCGGTGAGACGGAGACCAAGAGCACGTAGTCTTTGCAGGCTGACGCTTGGGAAAGGTGGTAGTGGTGATGGGTTCCCAGCAGGAAGAACAGAGTGAAACTTAACTTCGAGTGTTCCTCACTTAGCAGCCTTCACCTAGAATTGCCACGGAGCTGAGAACCAGAACAGGTGAGGAGCGGTAAAGATGAACCTTGGCTTCTCGATACTTTATCAGCTTCACGTAGGTGCTCAGAGCTCAAGGGTAAAGATGGAGTTGGAGCAGGAGGTGGCCCTTTCTGACCCGGGTAGGGTCCTCCACCTCTCCCTGCTCTATGCGCTCAGGAAGAAGGACGAACAACGTGATGTCCAACCCACCCAGGTGTGCAAAGCCCCGACACAGTGCAAACTAACAATGGTGCCACCTAATACATGAATGCTAACACTCTGCTCACATGAAGTTCATTTTCTGCCCTGCACTTTCACTAAACATTCTAAAACAACAACAAACTAAAAAAAAAAAAAAAAAAAAAAAAGACTTAAGGAAGAATAGGTGCAGAACCTAGAAAGAAACAGACTTCTTGGGTGAGGAAGGATTTTTTTCTCCCCCTTATAGAAAATAAAGACGTGCTTTAGCTCCTAGCTCCCCACTCGAGGGGCCTGTAGGCTCCTGCTGGACAGTCCTAGAATTGGAGCAGCACAGTATACATGAGTAAAGCAAAACTAATTTGCCCCCCTCCCAGTCAACTGGGGATAAATCTCTAAACAGAATGCCCCGAGGTAGAGAAAAATTTCCAAACCAGATATACCAACCCTTCTCTCTGTCAATTTTTTCTGCCTTCTAACTAAACAGCCTCCACCTGCCTTGGAATCCTCACCACCTGCTTTTCTCTCCAATCAGCACTGGATCCAAGTCTTTCTCCAAAGCCCTCTCCCTACCTTTGTTTTTTTTTTTTTTGTTTTGTTTTGTTTTTTTAATATCCTAAAATAAATAAATAAATAGAACCCTACTCTTTGATTATGGTTATTTGAGCTGGGGTCAGTGCTCAGTCAACTGTTAAATAAATTGCAAATTCTACAGAACACAGCCAGCCACAACCATTTCTAACAGTAATGCCACAACTTTGAGCAAAATTACATCTGGCTACAATACTGTTCATATGCATAAATTATACCGCCTCTGACTATCTTAAGGAAAATTCAGCCATTAAACTTATTTTATAGGCATAGAACCAGGGGGAGAGCCAGAAAGAATGTATGTATCCTGAAAATCATGGGGAAAGCAGAGAAAAACAAAATGTAATTGGCAAACCGTATCCGCCCGCAGTTGTGTCTAATGGGCTCTGTCTCCCCTGATTTTCCATCACCACCCACCACTGATATGCACACCACAGCAGGGGGACAAGGGGGCTGTGAAGGAGGAGGGGGTGGCAGCGGGCTGCATGTGGTTAGGACAGATTGAGGCTGTTTTCCAGGTCCACACGTAGTCCCAGAGGGGAGAGGCTCTCTGGGTGAACCTCGACAGGAAGCTCAGGTTGAGCACAGGCATAAATCTAAACCCTGCCCAGGAGGATGGACAAGACGGTTTCTGATGCTGATGCAGAAGCTCTTGCAAAAACGGCTCAACACGTGGGGTCGCTTATTCCACAGGGATGCTGTTCTCAGCTGAGTTGTTTCAACAGTAAATAAATAAATAAATAAATAAATAAAAAAGAACAATAGTTAAATGGCTGCTATTGATTGCTTATCATGTACAACGTTTATCTTATTTAACCAGAAAAATAATCCAATGATACAGGAGTTTCAGCATGCGCTTTATATATGGGGAGAACACTGAAAAATAAGAAATCAGGTTATTTTCTTAAGGATGCATAGGTAGAGAATGGTAGGATTTGAACTAAAACCCAAAACTTTCAATAATAAAGCCTGTGATCTTAACCTCCTTGTTGTTATACCGTTATGAAAATTAGAGAATTCTGTAGCTCAACGGATTAAAATGCCTGCAAGCAGGCACAGGGGCCGGGGGCTCAATCCCAGAGGCTGCCCTGCCAGCCCCACCACCCGGCGTCCGCTGAGATGGCAATTGAGATTGCGCGTGGTTTCACACGCCTGTAATCGTAGTTCTTGGGAGGCTGTAAACAAGTGGATCATTATGAGTCCAATCTAGTAGTGAGACCCTGAACACCCTGTAGACCCCTCCCTAAAATATAAATACATAAATAAATAAATAAGTATTAGAAAATTCTAAGCTACAACTGAAGTTCTGAGTATAAAACTATCACTTACCCATAAACCTCACTCCTCAATATTTTTGGCTGAGTTGAGATCAGGTCAGGGGTGGACAGCTGACCCGAGCGAGCCAGGTGAATCTTTATTCCTGGGCATGTAGGATGGGATATCTTCCCATAGGTGTCGGCAGTGGGTACCACTTAGGAACAGTTGTAATGGGTCATACTAACAAAGCAGAAATGAAAATAACTAATATGCTGGAATAAGAGAATAAAGGACATGAAATAAATACAAAAATGAGGATGCCGGAGCATACTGATTCCAGCAGAGATTGTCGTTTGTACACTTGAGCATTCTTTTTATTTTTAATTAATTACTTAATTGGTTGACTAGTACAGGGTCTCACTACACAGTTCAGACTCATAGTGATCCTCCTGTCTCAGACTCTCCAACCCTGGGATTACAGGCATGCACCATCACACCCCATTCTGGGGCTGGCATGGCATGTAGCACCAGAGATCAAACTCAGAATTCTGTGCTTGTCAGGCAAACACGTATCCTGCCGAGCTAGCCTCTCAAGCCCTACATTGCACCATTCTTATTAAAATGTGGCAGCACTTCCTGTTCCTAAAATCTGCCTATGCATGATCCCTATTCCTGATTCGGCATGACAGGACTCTGCTTATTGGAGCCCACTCTGTAGTTTTTTTACAATCAAGCTAAGCCTTTCTAAATGCTGGCTACTTGCAGGCCCTAAGCCAACTGCCTGGCGGGGTTGGCTCATCTCACTTCGCGGCACCCCATGGAGATGGTCATATCACTATGCTCATTTCTAGGATAAGAAAGTTCAGAGAGATGCCATAACTCACCTGAGCTTGCCCAATGGCAAATCCGTGTTAGAACCCAAGCAAGTGGGCGCTGGAGTCTGCCCTCTGAACCCTGTGCTTCTCTGGCTTCCACTTTTCCCTCTCTGTTCTCTGCTTTGCAAAGGTAAAGACAGTCCTTATTTTATTATACCTGCTGGCTGTCCTTCCCCGCTGCCCCCCTCTGTCCCCTACCATCCACCTTACTCTGTCTCTGTCTCTCCCACTCTTCAACAATATTAAAGATGATAAATCTAAGTTGAAAACATGCATTTTTTTGTGAGACTGTAGACTCTATCCCTTTTTGTAGAGACAGACACGACAATTTATAAACTCTGACGGGGCTCTGATGGAACGGAATAAGGCCTTTTCAACCCACCTCATGGTGGACAGCCTATCACCCCATTTTCTGACCTCTGGTATGTGATTTAGGAGGAAATTGGGTCGGGAGGGGGGAAATCCTCTAGTGGGTGATTAGAAAAACTCTTTCTCAAATTCTGTAAGCAGTGGATTAGATTTTATCAGCGCGCATCCACCCCTCCCCACTCCTCACACCAGGGAGTGCATCCTGGGTGAGGGAAGGCTGAGACTGTCAATTTGTTAGTTGAAAACAGTTTTAAAATCCATTTCTCCCTGTGAAATGTGTCAGCCACAGAGAAGTTTCTCTCTGCTTTGACGTTGCTATATGTATGTCATTTAAGATAACAATGAAAGATTCTCCAGCAGAGAGACTGGGTGTTCTTCCAAGGGCTAATGCAAAGTGGGGAAGATTTGTTTCTTATTTTTCTCTTGGTGATCACTCCTCTGCCCTCCCCCGAGCACTATCCCAATTTGATAATGGAACTCACTTTGCAGAATATGTGTTTCTGAGAACACTGGCCATGATTATTTATTTTCCTACAAGCTGTCCTGTTGATGTGATTCCTGAAAAGCTTCGATATCTGACGTGATCCTAAATTGGATGCTATGGTTTGAATATAGGTTGTCTTCATCAAAATCTTGGATGAAGTGTGGAAGTAATGGGAGGTGGCACCTTTGAGTGTTATTGGTGAGTGTTACAGTCCAGGTTTGCAAGAAAATAGATTTAATACAAGCCATATGATTTATAAGGGTATCTTAAATAGTCACCCAATAGTTCAAGTGTAGAAGAGTACAAGAGATCTCTCTGCATGCTAGAGACTCATGGCATCCAGCCAAGGCCCTGGATCCCAAGTCAATGTCTCGCACAAATCCTTCAAGAGGCCTCAAGCCTGTGGCAATGTACCATGCAAATCCCCATCAAAGATCTGCACTAGAAAAGTGCAAAGTGCAGTGGTGAAAGCTGGAAAGTCTGTGCCGGGGTTAAGGGTGAGGTTGTAAAAGGTGCACAACAAGGCTAAGGGATGAGCACTGAAGCCAGGAAGCCCTGCTGGGGTGAAGACCAAAGCTTCTTTGAAGAGAACAGCAGCAACCCCCTGCCACAGCCAAAGTCTGGGCTCCACTGATGGTGAGAACAGCTAGTTCATATCAGGAAAGGCAGCAGTGGAAAACTTCTCCAGGAGAATCAACAGCATACAATGTTTTCCTCCAGTTCTCCTTTTATGCTTTTGATTTTTTTTTAACCTTTCATTTACATATTTGGCACAGGGTCTCACTATGCAGCTTGAACTCACAGCGATCCTCCTATCTCAGCCTCCTCAGCACTGAGATTACAGGCGTGCACCACCATGCCTGGTTTTGGTGGCTGTCACAGTCCGGGGTTCCAGAGCTGGAGTGGCATGGAGTCCCAGGGATCAAACATGGGTCGTTGCACTTGTCAGGCAAGGGCTTAGACTGTCGAGCTATCTCCAGAGCTACTCCTTTTGTGCCTTTGGTAGCCCTCGTCATGTGAGTGTTCCACCTCCAGAGCAACTCTGACTCAGTTCAATAGGGCAGTCCTACTTATTAAACTGACCATTAGTTAATACATCACAAAGACTGTAAGAGAGATTAATACATTTTTCTAGAGACTAAATTCTTTTTTTACATGGACTGGATTAATCATCTAGGTTTGGATAAAGTGAGCCTAGAACAGCCTCACACTCTCACACACACCCAATTCCATTTCCACTTATCTATAATGTTATAGTACAAGCAGAGGACTCCTCATTCCACCAGAACTGTGAACCAAACAAACCTCTTTTTTTTTGTATCAGACTACCAATGTTTGATATTCTGTTGTGGCAACCCAAAGCAGAGAAAAATAGTGCAGATACTGGGCATGGTGGCACACTGCTGTAATTCCAGCACTTGGGAGGCTGAGACAGGGGGATCAGTGCAAGTTCAAGACCAACCTGGGTTACAAAAGTGAGCTTAAGGTCAGCCTGAATGGCATAGCGAGAACCTGTCTTAAAAAAAAAAATAGTGGATGATATCTTTGGAGTGCTTGTACTAAGAGAGTCATTTGCAATACTGATTTTCACTTGAGACTCAGTGACAATGAAAATGATAAATTCTATGACACACACCTAAATACTGTCCATGTATATCCTTTCTATAAGGGATCCTTAAACAAAGAATAGACATTTTCTCTTTTCAGGAAGTATTAGTCAAGCCAGCATTCTTTCAAGCTTCTTTGAGCACACAGAACACAACCGTCAAGGGTTCTCTTGGCTCATTTACACCTTTCTCTTTCTCTCCTCTCTCCATGTCAGGGAATGGCTACTTCACTATCATGTCCAAGAGACCAAAACTAGGACAAACTTGACGCCATACCAGGGTTATGGGTCTCATTAAAGAAAGAGTTTCTCATAACGCTCTGTAAGAGTATGTTTGGGTCTTTCAGATTCATTGTGGGAGAGCCTACTAGCAAAGTTTCATCTTTTCAAATCTCAACACCTTCCATCATAAGATTATGCATTGTATGTCAAAGGCCCTTCCTCTTCTTCACCAAGCTGTTGGAAATTAAGCTGTTTTGCATTAAATAGTAGATGCCATTTGTATCATATCTTTCTGTCTCTTCTCTGTCTCTGTCTGTCTCTGTCTCTGTCTCTGTCTCTGTCTCTGTCTCTGTCTCTCTCTCTCTCTCTCTCTCTCTCTCTCTCTCTCTCTCTCTGTCTCTCTCTCTGAATATGAGCAAACTGAGACCCAGAAGGTTTAGGAGAATTACTGAAGGTCCTAGAGTAATACAGTGGAAGAGTTAAAAGAATTCAGACTCAGTATATTACCTAGCAACATGCTCACGTATTTAGCACACATTAAGTACCCACTGTGTGTTCCCCTTTGTGTCAATAATGCAGTGAATTGTTTTTCTAACCCTCAAAGTGCTTTAAGATTAACAGAAGAATCAGGCAATCACAGAACAATTGATTTTAACTAATGAATGAAGTTAAAATGAATGAAGTCTAATGAACAAAGAATGAGTGAACCGGGCAAATGAACTCTGTGACAAATGTATTTGAGATTCAATGAAAGAGCACAGAGGAAGGGGCCGAGCACCGGTGACATTGCAGGCAGGGATCAGTAAAGGCCAACCTCCTCCACCTTGTAGAATGGTTGAGGCTTGAGTGATACGGTCAAAGTTGCAGATGCACTGAGCATCGTTCCTGCCACCCGAGGGCTCTTCCCAGCTCTTCTGTGTGCTTAGCAGGCTTCCCAGTATTGAAAAAGCTTTGGGGCCTTTTGCTTCCAAACTGATAATGAAGAAGAGTCCTACCTAATCCCTGTGAACAATCTCTATTGACAAAGAGTTTACCGCAGAACTGGAGGGGTCAAGCAAATGAATTAAACAGTGCAGACACCACTTAAGCAAGCAGCAAGATCAGCCCAGCTGATCAGAGCAGCAGCGGGACAAGGAGCTGCATCGTGCAGCACAGCAAGGGCAGGCACGGCTCTGGGATCTTCAGAGAGCGGCACAGAAGGAAGCCTTGCTGGGAGCCGGTGGGACTCCCTGCCCGCTGAAGCCCAGGGTGGGTGGGGGAGGGGCGGTGAAGGGAGGCCTCAAGCTCTGCAGGATCCACCCACTTCTCCCAGGCACTTGTTCCTGCTGCTGCAGGTAGGAGACAATTGTAGATTCAGAGCCCCGGCTCACAGGCTCAAGGCAGAAACAGTAATGCCATAGGGGAATGGCACATGGAAAGCTACTCATGTCATAGGGCCCCGAAAGCAGGGAGAGAATGGGGGAAGATATAACCTTCCATCCACTGGGTCCCATAATCTAATCGCCTACCCGATTCCACCTTTGATGATAGGAGGCTTCCAGGGCCATTCTAGATCCAAACAAGGATACTCTTCAATGCCTGTTTGTTGAGCAAGTTCATCCCCCTGGGGTTGTTTTTTTAAAAACACCCAATCTAACTTTCAAATGGTTCTGATGGAAAAGCAGATGCTGAAAAGTAGGAGTCCCAAGTCACACCCAAGACCCATGTCTGCCACAGAACCCAGACTGCCTGGCTTCCAATCCAAACCTTTCTCCAGAACCCCAGGCTCATCCGAGCTATCCATGAGGAGCAGCCCAGTACCACGCTCCCTCCAAGGCAGTGGGAGGTGGGGGAGGCCTCCCCGACTCAGTGACCTGATGTGATTACCCCACTGATTGTTCTAAGCATCTCCGGCTGCGTGTTTCCACATCACTGGCTCGATAAGCGACCTTGAGCAAATTGCTTACCCCTGCTGTGTCCAGGGTTTTCATCACCAGAGCGAGCCTCCTGTGAAGATCAAAGGATGTCACGACTGGAAAAGCTGGTGAAAAGAATAAAAGGGACTCATGTTTTCTGGATCCCATCTGGGCAACTCACACCAATTTGAAGCAGAGTTGTTACACAACACATCATAATATCACACTCAGGACCATCTTCCACCCACCTGTGGGGAAAAGGTACCTGGATAACGGTTAAAGTGGGTGCAGAGTCAGATCCTAAAGTTTAAACCCCAACACTGCTTCTCCCTAAATATGTGACCTACTCAGGCCACTTGACCTCCTAAAACCCCAATTTCCTCATGAAGAGACAAAGCTGGTAAGTGTCTAAAATGAGGGCCAGCCCGATAGCTCAGTGGACTAAAGCACCTGCTTAGGCAGAGTGCAGCAGCCCGGGTTCCATCCCCGTGTGCCATGCCAGCCCCACCCGGGAGACGCACTGGGACAGCAATTGAGACTGGACATGATGGCACAGGTCTGCAATCCCAGCACTTGGGAGGCTGAAAACAAGAGGGTCACTGTAAGTTCAAGCTGTGTAGGGAGACTCTGTAGACCCTGTACTAAATACAAAAATAAATATGTCAAGAATGCTGCCGTCCTGCTTAACTCCAGTGCCTTGTGCTAAGAAGTTCTCAGTTCATCTTAATTGTTCATCCACTCATCTGTTTGTTTAACATTTTGTTTAGCATTTTTTAACAACTTGATATGTATCAGAAATTTTTTCAGATACAAGGAATAAAGAGATCAGCAAGACAGATGTGTTTTCTACTTGTAGAAAACTGCGGTCTACTTTGGTAGTAGATACGGCACGCTGCCCCATGTATGTTCACCAAAGGACTTGTGCGTTCATTGGTGGGAGTTTTTGGAGGTGACTTGATCTAGGGTGTGTGATCCTGAGTTCAAAAATTTGTGATAGTTTGACTAGGACCCCAACTGGATTGGAATAGTTCTGAGTGTGACTGAATGGGCTTACTGAAGAGGGAAGCCCCTCCCACTGGGTGTAGGTGGCACAAATCACCCTAAGATGATCTAAAATCTGATAGAAGAAGGAAAGGGACAAGTTAAAAGGTGCGGAGTCAGACATATCATAGATACTCAAGAGTTGACAGACTAACAAGGTACATTTTTTAAAATAATGCAGAAATATCAATGTGTAAAGCGACAACATGGGCAGGTAAGAAAATAAAGAAAAATAATAGCCTTATAAATTATTTCTATAGGACAGGCTTTGAACTAAACACATTGAAAAAACTTCTTACTTAACTATCAAGTCTTTCCCACAAGTTGGTATTATCATCATTTTCCAGATAAGAAAATTGAGTCCCACTAAATGATCATTTTTTTTCAAGACCATTAGGGCTGAATCTGGTAGCTAGGGTGGTATCTGAATCAGGACCCAACTCTTTTCTTAAATATCCGCACTATTCCAGTTATTGGAATTCTGATACAAACATGTAAAATTTATTCAAAATAAGTCGAAGGGATAAATCCTAATGGACACGTAGGTGCTGCTTACAGAGAGACAATGGGAAAAGCAATGTTTAGGTCCATACTGTGACAGGGAAGCTAAAAAGTGCAAGTCTGTCTTACTTATAATTAGAAATCCTTAAAAATTGTTAAAGATTAGTACCCACTGAGCTTCATTCCACCTTAGCAAAGTTATTACAGAGGATAATCATCCCCTGAAATTTAGCAGTATCACTAAAATGCAAGACTAGTTAAATAACAAACAGGATGAGTCATGAGGATTCTACAATAAATACTTATTTTTTGCCTTAATTCAGGGAACTGGCTTCAGCCATTCATCCCTAGATAAGGTTCCTCTTGCTGACAAGGCTTTGCAAACAGGGAAAATAAGCTTTGCACCGAATATCTGAAAGCCTGTTGATTAGTCGTTGAATACTAGGTTTGCTAACCTCCCTGGCCAGTTATACATCACCACGGTAGACACAAAGCTCGCCTAAGGCTCTGCATGCTGGAGCCGCATGTCAGAAAAGCTTTTACAAGATATATATGACTTTTAATTTGCAAGAGGTAGAGTGTGTGTATGTGTGCATGTGTGATGAGTTAGGGAAGGATTTATGGTGCAGAATTCCAAGCCGGAAAACAGTGTGAATTTCTATGCGTAAATCTATGCAGCTATTTTCATGGACGCTGTTTCTTATGGGGCCCATAGATAATTACATTATGTTTTCATTTTAACCAAAGTCTCAATCATCAGCCAAAAGTTAATGCCCAAGAAAGAAAGGAGAAAAGAAAACACTTAATGAACAGCAGCTATTTTCAAGTGCTCTGTCTTTGGTATTTTGCATATATTTTATATGCAAAATTAAGTAAGTCTCCTTATTAAGTAGACTTTATGCACACACAAAGGGCCTTTCTGGTATTCTAGGAAAGAAAATCCAGTGTCACCGGCTTTGCCTACCAACAAGGGCAGTTTGTTCGAGTCCAGTCACTGCTGACAGTCATTTCACTGCTGAGAGCCAGCCTGGGAATGGGCAGAGTCTGAGGAAAGTGGAGAAGAGAGAGAATCAGAGGCCCCATCCCTCCTTTGTGTTGGAACCCTAATCCACCGGCCCTGTGGTCTGATCTTCCTCTTGGCCTCCAGTTAGCAAAGTGAAGAATGCCTGCAGAGTGTAAGCCAACATGAGGTCATCGGCTCTCACTTGTGGCACAAGGCATGCTTGTAATGTAAGAAATTATCAGGGCGGTTCGGCCTTTCCCAAGAACAGGGTTTCCCAGCCTTGCAACACTGGCATTACGGCCTGAGCGTTTCTTCTACTGTAAATGCTCCAATATGCATTGCAGAAAGTTTGGCTTCACTCTGGACTCTACTCTCTGGATGCCAGTGACATGCCTTCCCCCATTTAAACTAGTGAGATATACCGATGTAGATACAGATATAATGTATTATATTATATATATATACATATATATATATGTATATATATATATAATATATATATATATATATATATATATATATGTATATATATAGTGATGTCCTTTGTAGGATAAAATCTGAGACCAAAATCTGTAGCTGCTCATCACCATCACTTACATCCCTTTAGAACCATAATATTCTCAATCAGGCAGCCAAAAGCATCTATGAGACATGTAGTCTGTGCTCTGTTAAGTCAAGTTATAGTAGCAGTGCTCATGCCCAGCATGTGCCTTAAGATCATCAGAGAAAGATACAACGTTACCACTGGAGTCTTCTAAAGCTAAATATGATTATAAGCCTGGGATCATTTTAAAAATTACAAGGCATTTAATAGGCTGCAAAGTGTTGCAAAATGTTAAAAGAGCTTTTTAAAATTCCAAATACTTTTAAAATGATAAAATGACTTTACAAAAGAAAGAAAAAAGATGAAAGTGCTTTCTAAACTGCTAAGCACCTTGGAACACGTACAGCAATGTGTAAGCTTTAAAGTCTATTGTAAACTGTGGTTATAAACTACTAAGTGTTTTGCCAAATGGGAAGTCCTTCGTAAAACTGCAAAAAATACAAAAATATTTAGGATGGGAATATTTCTAGTGGGTATTTCTCAGACAAAAAATTAATCTTGGCATTTTGAGAGATTTTTTTTTTTCATTTAAAACTAAACATGGCCTTTTACTTAGCACTTAGGGCCTTACACTTTCCCCTACAAATTGAATTGGGCAGAACTTGTCTTACTTAAAGGAGAAAGAGAGAGAGAGAGAGAGGGCAAGCAGACAGACAGACAGACAGACAGACAGACAGGCAGGCAGGCAGGCAGGCAGCAGGCAGCAGGCAGAAAGACAATACAGAAACACTCACCTACTGGAAGATTTCTGGTTTCTTTGGAAAATAACCTGCAATAAAATATGCGATTAATAAATACTAATCAATCAACTTTTAGCAGCTGCAACATACTTCTTTTCATTCTAAATGAATTCATGTTTGGATTTTTCATAGAGCCCCTAAGACTTTCTTGTTTCTATTTTTCGTGTTTTGTCTCAGCCTGCAAGGGTGATGTACTGCAGTGACCCACAACGGTCTTAACTTTGACACCTGTTTTTTGTCAGGAAAGCCCACACACCACTGTCTCGCGAGAAAGAACACTATGGCATTTTCCAACTCATTGCTTCAGGCACTGGGCAGCCTCAAGATCATCGAGTGCCTCCAGTGAAAGGTGCCCAACTTCATAATCATCCATGTCCTCCTTGCAACCCTAATAGGGCAACTTAGAAGGTGGGAGATAAATGACAGAAGAGAAACACTGCTTCATCCTTTTATTTATATTGTACAAATTAGGGGTACAAAAAAGTTTTCTAAATGAAGCTTTGGGGTTTTTAAGTTTTTGTTTTGTATTTGGTACAAGGTCCATGGGTCTCACTACATAGATCAGGCTTGTAGTGCTTCTCCTGTTTTGAGCCTCCCAAGTACTGAGATTACAGACACACACCACCACGCCCAGTCTCAATCGACATCTCAGCACACCCCTGGCCACTGTGCTCTGCCTGAGCAGGCACTTTGGTCTGCTAAGCTATCTGGCCAGCCACTGAAATGAAGCTTTTTTTTTTTTTTTTGCAAAGATACAAGCAAGCTAAAAGCAACTTGTTGCTATAGAAGGGGAAATTGTGCTGTGATCTGCTTTGCTGAATTTAAGGTCATGACGGTGGAGCCTGGGTCCCTACATGAAGGCCAAAGTTCTTGCCATTTTCCCACTGGGGAAACCCATGATGAAGGTGTGGAAGATTCACGCTCTCATAGTCACAGTCAGGCCTGTAACAGTTGGCAAAAATCACAAGTGGCCTTGCAGTTTCCACAGTAGTTTCTCCCTCTTTTCCTGCTCTCCTTCTGTATTTGAGGAAATGTTATCCAGCACAGTCGCAGGAAGCCACAGAATTATTTAGAATCAGTAGAAGACAACTGTCCACATCTAGCAACTCTTCCTGAATTATGGGGTCAGGAAAGGATAGAAAGTTTGTGCTGCAGGGAAGAAAAATAAGAAGAACAGCACAGTGCTTTATTCACTCAGCCTCACGGGGGTCTACGCCTGCCCTCATTCACCAGAGGTTTTCATCTTGCCTCTGTGGCATGCTGTCAACCAGCTAGGATATGTTTTAAATGGGACTGCTGTCTTCCCACCAATCCAGTGACAGATATGAACGAATAATATAAATTCTCTAGCCATTCCTTGGCATTTATTTCAATGTAAGTGTATTTTTTCCCAAGTATAAAGCCCAATAGTAATTTATCAAGAGACAAATCATTTTTTCTTGGCAGTGAAGTCTGCAAAATTCCCATTTTTAAGGCCTTAAATCTCCCTATTTTGACAGGAGTAGGAAAGCATTAGAAGCTTTGATTTAGCAGGATCATACAAAATAGTTTCTCATAATTATCCTTTCAGATGATATATGCGTGTCTTTTTCCCCTTCTTATTAAACCCGAGGTCTCCATTTTTCACCCAACTGTATTACTAAATTAAATTGCCTTTTGTCGTATTCAAGTTAAGCACTTTGCCGAAAGCTTTTCTTGTTCCGGAAAATAACATTTACCCAATATGTGCCCATGTTTTACTGCTTGAATTTACTGTTCACAATTGTTTAGTTTGCTGGGTAATTTGAGGATATTGTTTGTTTTAATAGGAATAATGAATCACTGTAATTTAGTATAGTTTCTTAAAGTACAGTATCAAGAAAGTGGAAAAGGGGATGTGGAAGACCCATCACACTGAGAGAACGATTTTTTCCACTGCAAAAGCAGATGGGGAAAAGGTTAGAAAAAGTTACTGGAAGACAGGAACAGCTGTGAAGATGTTCTGCAGTCTTGCCTGTTTTTTTCTCAAGTGGAAAACAAGCTTAGAATGAGATGGATTAGTGTTAGACCCATCAGCGTCAGGAGACCAAGCTTTGGATATGTGCTTAATGAGATTCCCTTCTTCCCCTGCTTTCCCTCAACAACTTATGTTCTGCTCTAAAGTTCCTGTGACGGTGAATGCAGGCATCCTTCAGTTGAGCTGGGCACAACGGTGCATGCCTATAATTCCTGATGCTTTGAAAACTCATGAAGGAGCATCACGGGTTCAAGAGCGGCCTGGGCAAGGTAGAGAGCCCTCTCTTGAAATAAAACATAAGAGGAGAAGAGGGTAGAGCTCAGTGGTAGAGCATTTGCCTAGCATGTTCAAGGCTCTATGTTCCATCCCCAGTATTATAAAAACAATAAAATAAAATAAAATAAATCCCCAATGTCCTGAGATAGGAGTACAGAGGTGGTTACTCCATCAGAATGTGTACTTGTTACTTCTTTCTCAGAGTCTTAACATCCCCACCCCAATCTGTGGTCAAAGTCCCTACTTACCTCAGATAGTCCTTACAGAACCCAAGGACGTGGCATGTCTGTATATGCATCTAAGAGAGTCCACCTAACTGTAAGAGGCTGCAGAATCAGTGCTAGCTCACTATATCAAGTACTCCCTCCCACGGGAAGGGACCTCTGTCTGAAGTCTCACTTTCTCCGCCTATAAAGAGAAGAGGCTAAATTAGATGGCTTTAGATTTCTCCCACATCTATTTGCCATGACAAATGATTAAATATGATCCTTGGGGAACCCATTCTGAGAACAAGCCACGCTTGTTGTGACTGCTGTCTCTACTCACTGTTGAGAATGTGTGGTAAGATCTGATCACTACATCTCATAGATGCCCCACCAGACTTCTGAACAAAGGAAAAGAAGATGCCTTGGTATTCTCTTCTCATTTGTCTTGCTTATTTTTCATTTTTGTATAGCAGTCAGATACACCTGGTTTAAGTCTCAGTTTCACCACATAGGAGGTGGAGAAATTGGATTGCTACAATGATCTAGAACATTCCCTAAATGTCTTATGTGTTCATGGGTAGAGCTTTGGGGAGTACTATGGTTTGTGCATAGGTGTCCCCTCAAAGCTTCATGCAGTCATGGGACGATGGCTTCTGGAATTTGTGATTAGCTATTGTGGGTGTGTTGCTGTGCCTCCCCTGGGGCAGGTGATCTGAGTTTCAACGTAAGGAAGGAAGAGAAGTCAGCTACTTGAGCTGCTGCTACCCTACCTTGCTCTTGCTCTTGCTCTTAGCTGCCACCATGAAAGCTTGCCCTCTGCCATGTGCCCCTCTGCCTTGAAGCCAGCTGAATATGGACTGAAACCTCCAGTAAGTGTGAGCTGAATAAACCTTTCCTTCCCTAATTTTGAGCGTCTGGTATTTGTCCCAGCAAAGAGCAAAGAGTAACTAAGAGAGGGAGGTAATTGGATCCTGGTACAATGTGATCATCAGTGGAATTCCACTGATGAGTTCATAGCCAAGTTTGTTGGTAGGAAGTTAAGTCTGGTTGGAAAAGGTGTTGCCAGGGTCATGTTTAGAAGGGTATGTATCTCCCCACATGATCTCCCCATTCTTGCTCTATACCTCCTTCTGCCATAGATTGAAAATCCTTCCTCTAATATGCCTTTTCTCCATGCTGTTTCTGTCCTGGAACCAGCTGATCATGGGTTGATTCTCTAAAATATGAGTGAAATTAAAGTTCTCCTTTGTGTGCAAGTATCAAGTGTTTTGGCTCAGAGATGGGAAAGATACGAAGCCTTATGAAGCAGAACATATCTCTGGATTTTGTAAGATGCTCAGAACTTAGGGACAAAATTTAAATTAAGCTATGTGGATCTACATAAAGTGAATGATTTCTATAATGTGGGACATGAAATTCTGTTTCTGCTTCTCTTTAAGAAGTATGGCTCACTCAGTGAATGCTCAACAACTTTATTTCAAAGATGTATGTTTGTATGCAAAGCATAAAACTTTAGGTGCTAATCAAGGAAATAAGTTTCTAAAAAATATGTGATATTGAAGCCTAGGTTCATCATATTCAGTGTAGGAGAGACACTCGTACTCCTTGGCTTCATTGTTTCGTTCTGAATGGCCAATGGTAGCTCCTGTCTCACAGACCAAGTGCAGCCAAGCAAAGTAATGTCTATGATCCACCCAGCCCAGTGAAACTCTCAATGCAGTCTCCATAAGCGATCACATTACTATGGCAAGCAGAGGCATAGAGAAGTTTACTTTGGGCTTCGGAGTCAGATAGAATTAAATCTGAATCTCAGAGTCTTATTCCATGAGTCTTAGACAAATAACTTTGCTTTCTTTTCTTTTTTTTAATTAATTTTAATGAGAAAGAAATAAGAATGAGACTGTTTCAAAACAGGTTAGTAGGACAGCTACAATAATTAATACACTGCATATTATTGTCTTCATAGGATTTGTTCAGCGTACAAGATGCAGACATGATATCGTTTCTAAACACCATTAATACAAATCTTGCTTCTCACTGAACTATGAAAAAGTAGCTGCATATATATATATAGTCCAATAATCCATAATAGTAGTGGTTTATCAGCAAAACTGGCAATATTGGAAGCCTTTTATAGCTCAGCATATTATTTTTTTTAATTTTATTTTAAGGAAGGGTCTGCAGGGACAAGGTGTTCAGGGTCTCAGTACTAGATTGGTCTCGTAGTAATCCGCCTGTTTTCAGCCTCCCAAGAGCTGAGATTACAGGCACATACTCAGTCTCAGTTGCCCTCTCAGTGTACTCCAAGGGTAGGGCTAGCATGGCAAGCCCAGGGATCAAACTTCTAGACCCCTGAGCCTGCTTACAGGCACTTTAATCTGCTGAGCTATTTGTGTGGGCCTAGCTCAGCATATTAACATGCCTTTACTTTTTATACCTTATGATTAGACTTTTCTGCTGGATAGTTAAGACCAAGATAAAGCAAGATCTATGTAACAAAAAATGTAACTTTTGTATCTGACAAGGTCAGTTAAATCCCCTCAATTAGACAAGTAACTTTGCATCGTTATTTCTTCTTAAAACCTAATAAACATGGCTGGGGAGATAGCTCAGTGGTCTAAGCACCTGCCTGGCAAGCACAAGGACCCAGGTTCAATCCTCGGTACTGCATGTGGTGCCAGCCCCATGCTGAGCCAGCCACCAAAACCAGGCATGATGATGCACACCTGTAAGCCCAATACTGGGGAGGCTGAAACAGGAGGATCAGTATGATTTCAAGCTGCATAGTGAGACCCTGTGCCAAATAAATAAATGAATAAACACTAAAATCTCAGAAACAAAAAGCAGAGCTCATATGCTTGTCCTATGGATTTGTAAAGAATAAACATGGTAAAACACATGCTTACAATGGACCATACACAGACTCTGTTGCTCTCTTATTTCCCAGGGGACACTGTGGGCTCAGTTGCGAGAACAGGACAAAAAACCCTGAGACTGGCTCCCATCTATCTTGGGTAGAGAATGAGGCTCAAAGGTGAATGCCACAGGACTTCCTGGGAGCATGTGGGCCAAGTCCTAACAGGACTGATCTCACCATATTAGAAGAAAGGCAGAAAATCAATGCTTTTCCACAGAGAGAGACTAGAAAAGGAAGAGAAAGTTAGGTGCAAAATACACAGAAGAAATCTAGAAAACAAAGGAAAAATTAAATACAATCAATAAAATAGAAGCATAGCAAAAGATGAACAATTGTTCTTTTGAAATACTAACGAAAAATGATAAGCCCATTGTAAAGCTGTTCAAGAATAAAGGAAGAAAATATAAATTGTCACTATATGGGAAAATTATGGAAAAGAAAATGAAAACTAAAGATTAAAAAATAAGGCAAAGTATAAAAAACTTGTCTAATTAATTTTTCAAAAGAAGTAAGTTTTTAGGGGGAAAGGTAGAAAGGAAAAATAAAAAGAAAGAAAACAAGATAGAAACAAAGCTTTCGCAAATGGAGTGGGGAAAAGGGATTAAAGAACTGGGAAGGGAATCAGAAAAAGGGAAGAATCAAGATATATCATGTAATCCCAGCACTTGGCAGACTGAGGCAGGAAGCTCAGAGTGAGTTCGAGACCAGCCTGAACTACACAAGTGAGCTCAAGGTCAACCTGAACTGCATAGTGAAACCCTGCCTCAAAAAGACAAACAAACAAACAAATAAATAAATAACATGTACAAGTATAAATTCCTTATGATGTATGTTATCTTTATTGATTTCAAAAATGTGCCAGCAAAATTAGTTTTCAAAAAGAAAATTAGAAAAGAAAGAAATATCACTGTAAGTAGTGATTAGATTAAGGAAATGCGAGTTCCACATAAAAAATCCATGGAAGAGTCACTAAAAAGAAAATGCATGCATAAGTGGGTTTATTTAGATATCAAACACTGAAAATAAGTATTCTAATTTATAATTCAAAGAAATAAAAGAGGAATCTCTAGAGAATCATAATAATAACATTTTGAAGTCAGAAATTAATGAACTAAAATCATTACAACAGTATTGATCAATAATGTAAAAGGGCCAGAGACATAGCTCAGCAGCATAAGTAGCTGCCTAGGAAGCATGATGTCTTGAGTTTGGTCCCTGGTACCAGGAACAACAACAATGACAAAAAGATGGGAACCACAAAATAAATAAATAAATAAAATTATAATGTGAGGATGGTTCTTTAAAAGAACATATTAAGCAAGTATTTGGGCCCTTGCCTGTTCCAGCCCAGCCCAAACCCCACCGCTGGGAGCTGAGCCTGCGCACCCGCCGCGGGTAAGCCCCTGCGCCCCTCTGCCCCTGCGCCCCTCTGCTCCACCTCCACCTACAGACCACATCCGCCAGGATTCACAAAAGCTAGCAGCCAGAGCCCTAACAAAAGAGTCAGGAACGTCTGTAGAAGAACCACCTTGGAGTCTCCAGACCAAACGCCCATAGACACAGCATAACACCACCAAAGTGCAGAGGTCGCTTCCATACAAAATGATAACAAGGAGTAGGAGGCAATCTCAGGACCCGTGCCCACCCAAACCAAATACAGAAGACACTATCATGGAAGAAAATGAGAATTATACAGGTGAAACCTCTGAATGGGTAGCATCTGAGACAGACACACAAGTGCAGAAACTTGTAGAGCAACTAAGATCAGAGATAGCATCTGAAGTAAAAAAAGAAATACATGAAGTGGAAAAATGGCTGGAGAAACGTATGGAGGACATCAGAGCAGAAATAATATCTAAAGTTGACAAAGACATGCCTAAATCAATAGCATCTCAAGTAGGGGAACAACTACACAAAAGTAGAAAGGAGAACAGAACAGAAATAATCTCTGTATTAGAGAGAGAAAGGATAACCATAATGACAGACTTCAATACTATTAAAGAAGACATCGA
>PVJA010014945.1:0-46410 GCA_004027025.1 Myocastor coypus
AAAAAAAAAAGAAAAAAATTAGACTCCAAAAATAAAACAGCCTGTTAAAAACTGGACAGCTGAACTGAAGAATCACTTCTCAAAAGAAATATAAAGAGCCAGTTAAATCATGAAAAAACATTCAGCATCATCGGCCATTAGAGAAATGCAAATTAAAACAGCACTGAGATTTCATCTTATTCCAGGCATATTAATCATTAAGAGTGAAAATAATAAATCCTGTTGAGGTCCTGTGGAAAAAGAAACTTTCCTATATTGCTGGTGAGAATGTATACTAGTACAACTACAATAAAAATTAGTATGGAAAGTCTGCAGAAACTGAAACTAGTTTTGTTATTACATTTTACCATATTTTTCCCTTCTAGGCATCTTCTCAAAATAGTTAAAGCTATCATAGAGTTATCACAGTTCACAATAGCTAAGTCTTAGAAGTTTATATGTCCATAAATAGATGTAAGGAAAAGAAAATGTGATATCCATACATAATGGAATCTTTCAGTATAAAAGATAAATTTGAATCACTGTAGTAGACTGAATACAGCTTAAATACATAAGTGAAATAAGTAAGCTTAAGTATACTATGCTTTTTGTCATATGAAAAATCCAAAGCATAATTAAAAAAAATAGATAAAAGACAATGGACATAGACCTTATGCAAATGGGAGGGAATAAGAGATGCAGGGAGGGGAGAGAATGTAAAAAGAATTAAAATATGCCATACACATGTATAAATTAATGTATGAATGTAATCATGTTGCAAACATGAACTACAAAAAAATGGGGGAAGGGGATCTAGAGACACAGATGGGGAAAGAAGGGAAATAAAATGAGTTAGGGTGTGTTAAGATACATATATCTACTTCTTACAGTGACTGTAAACAGATACATATTTTAAAAATGAACAACTGTATTGTTTCTAAATAAATGATTGCACTAAGCCACATTAATCTCCCTCAAAACTGCATCATCCTGCGGTGTCAGATCTCATGAAGAAGGTGGATGAAAGCACACCAAGAAGTTTTTATGAGCTTGCTTTCAATTGGATGACGTTCAGTTGTAGCATTCACTACATTTGTTATCACACTTTGTGAAGATACTCATGAAGGAGGACTCCAGAAATACTTCAGAAAGTGCCAAGAGTCATGAAATAAGTATATTTGAAGTGAGGTGAGATGGATTTTGAGAGATTAATGACAGTGTATCAATTACTGTAATTTTATTTAAACATTTAATTCATTTTTTATTATAGAAAAGAACTTTAAAAGAGATAACAGATTAGATTTATTAGCATGATCCAATAAAAAGTCTAGTGATATTTCTCCTCTGGTAAGTTCCTTATAACAAACCTAGTTCCTTAGGCTGCATTTTATTTCTAGCAATGCTTAACCTGTACTAGCAATTTAGTAAATGAAGGATGTGACAGAAGTTTTAGTTTGGGAGTTTCGCTTCATTCTTTGTGAAAAGAATTTGTGTTTTTAAGATGTGTTAGGCTGGGAAGATAGCTCAGCTGCACAGTGCCTATCTGGTATGCACAAGGTCCTTAGTTCAATTTCTGGTACAAAAAAAAAAAAAAAAAAAAGAATGAATGAATGATTGAATGAATGAAGAAAATCAATGTAAAAATGAATGTTATATATTTTCTTTGCATTCCTCCCGTATTCAGAGTGCAAGTATAGTTAGAATATAGAATATGGAATCATGTAGCAGTCAGTAGAATATAAAAGGTGGTAAGTCATACTTTGCCCTTTATAACTGCACAGCTTTGCTAACACTGTGACAGTTATCAGAATATTTCATTCTTACATGAAAAAGCCATAAAAAAACATTTATAGACCAGAGTGGTTTACCTTACTATATTGTGTCCTTAACGCCTGGCATTTTAAAACTAAATAGTACAGAAATGGTAGCTCCAACTCAGCAACTAAGTCACTTCTTAGCTCTCAGTTTTTGAAGTTTTTAACCAAAACATTGTTTAAAAATTATGATATCTTAAGGGCTGTATTAAAGAATTGCCTATTAAAGACTTTACATACATCTGCAAAGATTTAAGTGAATAAAATTCACTTTAAATATTTGGAGGCGACTACTCAAGGTACAGTTACCAGACTTGCAGTATCAGTGAGTCCTGCAAACTTCTTACAAATACAAACTATTGCTTCCCTAGACCTCCACATTTCAAACAGCTCTAATAAAAGTGGGTTTTGAAAATGTTTTGACAAGTTCTCTTGATTCTTTTGCATGGCAGAGTTTGAGAATCACTGTTCTGGGTCTCCAGCATGAGCAGATTGAAGTACTTTGTAGAGGAACAATAAACAAAAAGAGGATACAGGACATACCAAATAAAAACTACTAAATGCCAGACCCAATAGTTTGTAATCTTTTTTACTGAAATCTGAGGTGTTGAACAATTTTTAATTGGAGAAGTAACATAGAAATATAGTAAGAATAACATTGTTTGAAATCTAGAATAGATATGAGTAGATTATTTCTAGATAGCACTTCTCCTTTTAATCAAAGAATGATCCTCAAACTAGTACTGGTATTTATCACCTGGAAAATTGTGGGAAGTACAGAAACTCAGACCTTATGCCAGTTTCAATGTATTCACATTAAAAATTGAAATGCTATGTCTTAAAGCATATTCCTTCATTGGAATATTCATAAAAATTGCACATAGCTTTTAGTCCCTACCCTTGATGTACATATTACTAATGAGTTACCCAGATGATTCTTACTTTGTTTGAAAACTTTGTGTTAGAGCAGTGGTTTTAATAATAGCTAGCCTGAAATGAAAATCAGTGCACCAGAAGAATTGACAGGAGTTATATTATTATACTAATTCTGGTTTGACCTGATAAAGAGACTGGATCTGTATAATAGTGTTACTGATAGAAAGAGTGAGGTAGATATAAGGGAAGAACATTGTGAAGAACTGGCAGTATTTGGTAACATAAGAAAGTAAGAGAAAAAAGTTTAAAGGATTGAGAATTTAAAATGTTGCAAGGAATACCAAGATTGCAGACAGATACACGGTGGAGAAAGAGCCTCTCTGAGAGTTGTTGTCTAGATGCTGAAATATACCGACTGGAGAAAGATAAAAAAGAGAAAAGTGAATTTGCTGGATCCAGGAAGGATATGAAGCATGAATCAAAGCCCACATAGAGAATGAAGAGAGAAACTTCAACTAAGAAGAGTACTGGTGTGTAAGCACCTGCCTGGCAAGCGCAAGGTCCCGTTTGTCCTCCTTGTAATCTCTTCTTCTATTTCAGTTTTCTCCCTAACCCCTCTAAAATTTTAACTCCTAAGGGGAAAATTGATGTATTAAAGACTTAGATACTGCATATAATTTTCTGATTTGTTTCAGATTTTGTCACATAATCACAAATCTAGTTCAGACAATTAAACCCATAAAACAGAATCAAACAGATAAAAGAGAATGAAAAGTTTCATTCAAAGTATCTGCAGCAGACTAAGCCAATGTGAGGACAGGTTCTCAGATATAGAAGATATGCTTGCTGTTACTGATGACAAAAAGATTACAAATAGCAAAGGACCATGACCAATCTCGTGCCTGCTAGATGAGGAAAAGATTAATAGCTGAAAATCTGAGTCAGTGAAGAGGTAAGACATAACACAAATGTTGTTTAAAAAAAAGATTCAACCCAGGAACCAAGTCCAGTCCTGGTGCATGTGTAAGACCTCCAAGGCCCACCAGAAATTCATTCGACCCAGCAACCAGACTCCACACATGAGTGAGACCACCCTGGGCCAGACAGAAACTCACTTGACCCAGCAACCAGGCCCAGCACACCCAGTGTGAAAAACTGCTGTAGAACTCCCTGCAGAGAGACTAGAGACATGACGTACCCAGCTGATACAGGAGCAGAACATCTTCCCGGAGTGGCTTAGCAGGTTTGCCTCCAAGGACTGTGACAAGAAGAAGAATAGCTGAGCAGCCCAAGCCATACCCACCTGGGTGACTTTGAACTTGATAGATCCGGACCTGGTGCCAAGGTAAGAACTCTACCAAAGCTCTAAACCAAACGTCAGAAGGCAGGGCTATACAAAATGATAGTGAGAAGGAGCAAAATACACTCAGGCCCCAAATCCATCCAGAACAAATACAGGAGACAATAGCATAGAAGAAATTGGAAATCACACACTTGAAATCTCTGAAATAATAGTATCCAAAATAAAGCAATAACTTTCCAAATAGCAATAACTATCCAAATAAAGCAATAACTTCAGTAATTCAGAAATGGTTTTTCAAGTAAAGAAAGAAATAATACCTATAATCAGTATCTTCTAAAGAAGATACTGATAAAATAGAAGACAATAGAAAAATGATGCTTGAATGAGCAATATAGGAAAGTAATAGAATGTATGAAGCAGGGGCCCAGTGGGATGGCTCAGTGGTCTAAAGCACCTGCTTGGGAAAGCTTGGGTGGCTTCAGGGACCGCGGTTCGATGCCCAGCACCACATGCTGCGCCAGCCCTGCCCTTGGGGCAGGCTGAGCTGGCCATAAAAATGAGTGAATAAACAAACAAAGGTTCTGAAATCTTAAAAAGAAAAAAGAATGTATGAAGCAGATTCAAAGTGCTATATAGGAACTTAAAACCTGAATCACAAGCTGACAAAACCATTTGAAAGAAAGTGCAAATAGACTTTCAGACGTTAAAGACACCGTTACAGCTAGTGAAGAGGTTAGAAAACATCTCTTAATAACAACTATGATGCGGGAAAAATTAATTCAACATCTGCGAGATGATACAAAGATGAACAACATAAGACTAATAGACATCAGTGAGAAACAGTCTATACAAAGATATAAAAAGAATATTGACAAAAATAATAGCAGAAAACTTATCAAATATGGGGAAACAATTTGACAGTAACTGAAGCACATAGAACTCCAAATATCATCAACCCAATTAAAACCACACCCAGACATATAATAATCAGAAATTCAGCACAGGAACAGTATACTAAAAGCTGCTAGAGAAAAGAAACAGATCACATTTAAAGGAAAACCCATTAGAGTAACAGCAGATTTCTATTTACAAATCATCAAGTCAAGAAGAGTATGGAGGGGGGCTGGAGAGATAGCTCAGGGGCACAAGTTCCTGCCTGACAAGGACAAGGCCCTGAGTTCAATCCCCAGTTCCGCAAAAAAAAAAAAAAAAAAAAAAAAAAAAAAAAAAAAAAAAAAAAAAAAAAAAAAAAAAAAAAAAAAAAAAAAAAAAAAAAAAAAAAAAAAAAAAAAAAAAAAAAAAAAGAGTATGGAACAAAGTACTTCAAGTCTTACAAGAAAACAAATTCCAGCCCAGATTGCTGTACCCTGCAAAACTCTCTTTCAAGTTCAATGGAGAAGTGAAATACTTCCAGAACAAAGAACTACTAAAGAATTTCATGATGACAAAGCCAACCATGCACAGTTTACTAAAAGATGTTCTAGAGAGGGATCAAAATGACCACAACTCCATGAAGGAGAATGGAAAGAACCCACAAAATAGGACAAATAATTAAACACAGGAGAAAAAGAGGTATACAAAAGCAGTCTTTCAACTATTCTTTAATGTACAGCAACAGAATATGTCCATTAGCATGTTCTGCAAATGGACTTCTCCTGTACCCAGTGGGTCATGATTCTGTCTGCATCTACAGGGTAGATATCAAGGAAATAGCAGCTTAGTCCCACAAGTGACATCTGGTCACCAGTAAGCATCATGGATTCTGTCCATGTACACGATATACTAGAACCTTGTGTGATATCCTATCCCCAAGCTGTTAGAAGTTCTAGTCATATGTTTGCAACTCCAATGTTTGTGTTTTATTCTTAGTAATTCTTAGTACCATGGAATTGTTTTCTTAATTGATATCTTTGTATTCGCCTATTCAAATACTATGCTAGTGCTCTGAATTGATTCCACATGTCATACATATAACGCACAACATTCTGGCCTCTTAAGTTGGAATCATGATATGATTTAAATTTTGGCATATTGTTTTGAAAGATTTAATTTTAATTAATATTTAATTAATGTTGTGAATATTGTTTAATTATACTTTTTGTCTTATAATTCATACTGTATCTCTGCCTTACAATCTACTTATAAGACATCGTATGACATTTTCTCCTAGTATTAGGAACTTTAAAAAGAAAATATATATAGGATATATATATGTATGTATATATATATATATATATATACATATATATATATGTGTGTGTGATATATAGGTACTTTGTCTTAGTTCATTGAGAATAAAAGTTTGTAGTAGTGTTGTTTAGACAAGATACCAGGTCTGCATCTTTTCCTCTGAATAACTACTATAAAGACAATAATTGCATGTTATTAATTATAGCCATCCTGCTAATTTGTTTTGAAACTGTTTCATTGCTCTTTTATCTTCTTTTCTCATTAAAATGAAAAAAAATGTTCATAGACATCATGGCAGTAAAATTCCCTGATAGGACAGACAGTTTGACATGCAGTTAAGTGAGGTATATAGAACTCCAGTTAGCCAGTTAGGTGATTTGCTCTTGTGTCAACATCACGTTGTGGTGACACAGACCTTGACAGTGTAACCTGTTACATAGCAGGTGTCCATTACTTCCTGTTCTATGCTTTTATACAACTGGCAGGAGATTTTTCTCTACACTAGCATCAGTAACCAGGTAAGCAGTACATTGCTTTGCCACTTTAAGACAACCCTCGTGACACAAGACGGGATATTTTCAGCTGCATCATAATGGTGCCTCCTTCTTATGCGGAGACCAAAAAAGTCCTTACTTATCCATAACCCTATTAGAAAAGTAGCAAGAATAATAGTAGAATTAATTTGAAAGTTCTCTGGGCCAAAAGCTAGTAGGAAGTCAGAATCAAGATAAAGGAAATGGTGGGATTACTGGAGTGCTCACTGGAATAGTTGTGATAGGCTAAAAACTACATTGCCATAAAATACTGGTTTCTATGCAAGCCTTCCTTAGTTTATTTGAGAGTAAGGAAAATGATACTTGGAGTGCTTTGGTTCGACCATTGTAAAAGTACCTCTTTGAAACCAGATGTAATTTCCTATAATGTCACAGCAGAACAGTTGAACTTGTTCAGCAGCAATTTTACATTTTCCCTTATGAGTATTCTTGAAGTTCTGTCCCAAAGAATAGCAACTGAGGTACTTTTTAGTACATTACCAATTAATGTCAGACAGTATGACTGTTAATATGGTTCTTTTACCAAAGATAGCATAACAAGCAAATTATCACCAAGAAAAATGCAATAAATATGAACCCTGAACCCTTCATTCACTGATTACAAGATTCTGTAAAGATTTCAGTTGCAATAATGAGAGACTGGTCTATGTGTTTCACCCACCCACTCAGTCAAACTTATTTGGGGGTTCCTTACAAAAACAGATTACCCTTCAGTGTCATTCTAGCAATGGTCAGCAATAACTCTCAAGAATGAGTTTTTGTACACCCCTTTGCATACAAATACCCTTTTTAACTCCCCAGGAAAGGGAATCTGTACTCTGGCATATCTAGTTAAAATGGTTCCACTTACTGAGATTCTGGTACAGAGCAACTTATTTTCTTTGCTTTCGTTGATAGTAAGTGATCCTGTGCATAGGTAAAATTCTGTGAACATATCTATAAGTCGTTGGTATTGAATAGACTGCGTAATATAAATATATCAAGTTCCATAGCCATAGTAGTTGATCTCTAGCATAGTGCTTCTAATCAAATGCTGATTTAGAGAGTTGGGATAGGAAGGAGTTGTTTAGTGAGCCTAATTCTGATTCTGCACTTCTAGCACATATCTATGTACTACTACTTCCGCTTCCCAAACCATGCTTTAACTGCAAAGGCTCACAGCATTTGATGTGACCTTGTCCTCAGACTCACTCTAGAAGTGACTACAACAGTGAACTAGAGCTATCTTTGGCAAATAATTTTTTTTTCATTTATGTACTTGGTACAGGCTCTTCAGCTTCCCCTAAGCTGAAATTACAGGTGTGCACCATCATGCCCAGATTCTGTCACTGACTCAGTATGCTCCATAGGTTGGGGTGGCAAATTTTTAAAGAGTCAGAGTATTTTAATTTTTGTAACCGCAAGTGTATATCTCATATTCCTTGTTTTCCTAATAGCTTTTTTTTTTTTTTTTTAATTGAGACAGGGTCTCACTGTGCTGTTCAGGCTGGCCTTGAACTCACTTTTGTAGCCCAGGCTGGTCTCGAACTCGCACCGATCCTCCTGCCTCAGCCTCCCGAGTGCTGGAATTACAGGCGTGTGCCACCACGCCCGGCTCCTAATAGCTTATTTTTACAATAAAACCAAGTAAAATTTAAAATTTTAGCTCTGAGCCATACCCTAGATCAAGAACAGGAAGCTGAAGTCAAGTCAGTGGACTTGTTGAGTTAACTAGTGGCTTCCAGACCTGACATTGTTTAAGTCCCTTATTTTCTCCTCTCCAGGGTGATTATAAGGTAACCATATTTTTTTAGTCTTTTAAAAAAAATTTTTAAACTTTATTTATTTATGTTGTTATGGCTGGCTCTCAGCCTGTCCTGGGGGTGGGACTGGCGCAACATGTGGTGCTGGGGATCAAATTGTAACCATAAAAATTCCAATCTCAAAAGATAAATAATATTATTTCAAAGAAAATGAAAAAGAGTGTCTGGCACGGGTCTCAGTAGTGTTATTCGGTCATAAAGTTCTGTCCTGGGTGTGCTGTGCAAGCTATGGAGAGTGACTTTTATCTGCGTTACTACATGGGTCACAAAGGCAAGTTCAGTCATAAATTCCTGGAGTTCGAGTTCCGACCCAATGGGAGGTTGAGATACGCCAACAACAGCAATTACAAAAATAATGTTGTGATCAGAAAAGAGGCCTATGTACATAAAAGTGCGATGGAGGAACTGAAAAAAATAATTGATGACAGTGAAATTACCAAAGAGGATGATGCCTTGTAGCCTCTACTTCACCGAGTAGACTGGCAGGAACTTGAAATCATCATGGGAGATGAATACATTTCTTTTACATCAAAAATTGGTTCTCTTATTGATGTCAGTCAATCCAGTGACCCAGAAGGCTTAAGAGTATTTTATTATCTTGTCCATGACCAGAAGTGCTTGGTCTTCAATCTTATTGGATTATACTTCAAACAAGTTTAGATTGATTATTGATGTGGACATGGGGGGACAGAATTAGTTGTTTTAATTACCATTATCAGGAGATTTTTCTGTATATCAAGGAAATATTTTTATAAACTATAATTGTCTTAATAAATGTCATAAAATCCAAAAAGGAAATGAACAAAGATACTTGCCATTTTGGTTAACTGTATATAAAATGCAGAACTCTAAAATGTATTCACTTTTTTTTTTTGTCTTTTTTTTTTTTTTTTTTTTTTTTTTTTTTTTTTTTTTTTTTTTTTTTTTTTTTTTTTTTTTTTTTTTTTTTTTTTTTTTTTTTTTTTTTTTTTTTTTTTTTTTTTTTTTTTTTTTTTTTTTTTTTTTTTTTTTTTTTTTGTCTTTTTGAGACAGGATCTCGCTATGCAGGTCAGGCTGGCCTTGAGCTCACTTTTCCAGCCCAGGCTGGTATCAAACTTGCACCGATCCTCCTGCCTCAGCCTCCCAAGTACTGGGATTACAGGCGTGCGCCACCACACCCGGCTGTATTCACATTTTGATAATAAAATTGCCTGGGTAGAACTTCAGGATTGATCTGGTATACATTTGACTTCTTTAGTTTTTGTGGTGAGCCTATACTATGAGTCAGTTCAGTATCCAGACATGGTTAAAGTTACATATCTGAATTCATTTCTGCTGCATACTAGTTGGATAATTTTGGTCAAGTACCTTAACTTTTGCTTTTGTTCTTTTGTTTCTGTTTTTGTTTATGTTTAAGATAGGGTCTGCATATCTATTTCAGATTGGTGTTGAACTCACTTTGTAGCCCAAGTTGGCCTCAAATTCAGTGATCCTTCTACCTCAGCCTTCCAAGAGCTGAGATTACAGGTGTGCTCCACCACACCCAGCATGCTATCTGTTTTGAAATATTTGTATAGATCAAAGAGAGACTGTGTGACAGAATATCTGTCCAATTTATTTTTCAGTAACTGTTTCCATCCCTTATTTTGAGAAATAATCATAAATGGCTTTGCCTGAGTGACTTGGTCATCCAGTTTCATTTCAGTGTTTTTATAGGGTGATGAATGATAGAAATGAAAACTTTGCACCTGAGTGTTTGTGGTTAATCACATTAACAGTGTCATCTTGTTTAAGAAGATTTATAGAAATTCTAAAAAATAAATAAGTTTAAGGTACTCAATAACTATAAAATGTTTTTATCTTTTAAAACTATTTTGGGGCTGGATAAAATGATTTTTTAAGTTTAAGAATTGATATTTTTGGGGCTGGGGAGATAGCTCTGTGGCACAAGTGCCTGCTTGGCAAGTGCAAGGTCATGAGTTCGAACCCCAGTCCCGCAAAAAAAGAAAAAAAAAAAAAAAAAAGAATTGATATTTTTATTGTTAATAAAAGGAACTAATTACCGAAAATGAGAATTTCTAATCTTATTAACCAACAGAAGGCGCTGCTCCTAAATACTATTTCTTACATTTCAAGTACACAGTTGCATTTTTGTGATGCCAGTTCTTTTATGCATTTAATTTTTAATATCTACCATGGAGTGATTTGTCATTTAAATCCGTGGTTGTAAATTCTTTTAACAATCTCTTAGCTTTTAGTGAAGCATGGAGGAGACTTGTTTGCTGAGAATGAAAATAAAGATACTCCTTGTGACTGTGCTGAAAAGCAACACCACAAAGATTTGGCGCTCAATCTGGAGTCTCAGATGGTATTTTCTCGGGATCCTGAGGCTGAAGAAATAGAAGCTGAATATGCTGCATTAGACAAACGGGAGGTAAAACACTTTTTAACTCAAAATTTGCATGTTATAATTTTAGAGTACATTTTTTTTCCCTTAAACTCAACTCTGCATGGCCATCTTTGCAATATGCTAAATATCCTATTATCTTCATAGCAATCAGTATAAAAGTACATCTAGAAAACCTGGAGAGTAGGGGGCTTTTCTCTTAACACACACGAATATCTTTAGTTTGTATAGAAATGCAAATGGAAAGTCCTATCCACTCTATGCCCCCAATGCCCCATTCTCTTTGTATTGAATTCCTCAGGAGGACTTGACCAAACTGATCACATCCTCCTTAATTAAACAGCTCCTTAGCTTCAGGGACAATATTCCCTTCCAAATTTTCTGTCTTGATAAACATTACTTCTATCTATATAGTTGCTTATGACAGCCCTTCTCAACTCCTCTTCTTAACCATACCCTCCAAACAGGGAATCCTGTTTATTTTACCACACAAATTAAACCTTTTACTCTTCCCAATCCCTACCCTTCAGGTTGTCACCATTCTCTTTGCTCTTATCTGAGTTGTCATAGTTTCCCTATTGACCTTCTGCTTTCATTTCAGACTCTTTGGAATCCAATTTATACACAGAAATCAGTGATTTTTTTTCAAGTTAAATTACATCATATCATTTAAATCAGTTACTGATTATATTCATGCATTTTGTTAGTATAATGAAATACCCAAGGTTAGCTAACTTTTTAAGTTTTATAGTTTTAAACACTGAAAATCCAAGCAGCAAGGTCTATGGAAGGCTGCATGACAAATAGTGGCTGATGACAATAAGGAAATATCCTAAAACAGGAAGCCAAAGGGTCTCAAGATTCCTTCTTTGGGCATTCCCCTAATTGATTTAGTGAGATCCCACTTGGCTCCACCTATTGAAGCTTCCACATCATCATCACAATGAGGAGGACCAAGTTTCCTCATATAACATCTGTTTTAACCACCCAAACTATTATAGAAATGGTTTTTCACTGAGCTTTGAAAAAATCCAGTGTTTGCTCTTATGATATGATCTCCCTTCCAACATCATCTCAAAACATTTTTTTCTGGGACACCTTACTGTCTAATAATACCTAGATTATAGTAACACCTTACTGTCTAATAATACCTAGATTATAGTAACACCTTTACCTCTGTTCTAAGCTTGAAATCTCCCAGTTATTTTTCTTTAGGCATAGAAAGACTATTTTGCATCTTTTCAAAAAATCTCTCATTCTTTATATCTTATTTATTTTATTTTTTTGATTTCTATCATATTTTTTTTTCCAGTTTTGGAAATTGAACCCAGGGGATATATCTCTGGTCTATATTCCTAGCCATAATTTGAAACAGAGTCTCTCTGAGTTCCCCCCCCCCCAGCAGGACTTGAACTTAAAACCCTCATGCTTCAATGCCCCAAATGGCTGGGATTGCATGAGCATGCTGTTGTACCTAGTATAATTCATTATAAACTCTTTTTGATTGACAGCTCTAAATTGTATGTACTTCAGGGGTGAAAATGATGTATATGGTGTATACGTATATGGTGTGGGATGATGAAGCCAAACTAGCTAACAGCTATCACCTCACTTGTCCATCTTTTTTTCCTTTTTCCTAAATATGGTACCTTATACATGCAAAACACATGTTTTATCACTGGACCACACCCCCAGTTCTCTATCATTTTTATCATATGCTATTATTATTTTGAATTATTTTGTTCATGTATTTGTTTATTGCTTTCTTCTATTAGATTGTCAGCTCCATTAACTCAAGAGGCACACCTGACTTTTCCAACAGAATATTTTCAGTGACTAATGCACTGCTTCTACAGAGTATCTATTGATATTTTATAAAGAAATTTTAACAAAATACATTTTTCCTCTAAAGATGATTTTGATTCCTAATCAGTGTTGATTCTAAAAGGAATTATGTAACTGTTGGTTTTTATGTGTATTATCTGCTTCATATTGTTTGTTTTTTCCATGAATTCCTAACAATTTTTGAGCTTTTGTATTTCCTACAATGGCCAAAAGACCTGAGTTTCTTAGAATTAAAATTTCTATTTCTTTGCCTTTTTCATTTTCTTTAGTTAGGTTGTTTTATAAGTGTGTTTATTGAATTTAAGACCAAAGTGCATGATGCCATCAGACCCTCAGATTCTTCTTTCTCTGCTTCAGTTTTCCTCAGCTAGGGCAGAAGCATTGGAGGGGCCACGGGTCTCCTGCGGGTATAGCACCAGCTGCCTGTGCAGGTCCAACAGCCCCTGCACTGCAGATGGCTCCCAGTGTTGATACTGGCCAGGGCAAACAAACCATGCCAAAAAGAGTCAACATTGACATCAACCACCTTAGTAAGGGTATTGATATTATCCTCTGTGAAGATGTCCTCAACATCCTGCAGGATGCAGGCAAGCTTGGAGAGGGAGGTCTTCACCTCTCTCTACATCAGGCAGCTGCCGGATGTAGTGGGAGCCTCATTTCAGCATGGCTTAACTCCAGAAGAACGAAAACCCTCTGTGGTAGTTAAGTTTTTTATACCATCAGACTTTAGGAATCATGTATCTATTGCATTTTTATGGAAAAGTTGCACCATGTCATACATCATGAGTTCTACTAAAATGTTTTTCAATTTAATAATAATGGATAAATACCTTTCCAAAGTCAGAATATATAATCTATATCTTTTAACTACTTATTAATAAACATTTAAGCAGTGTAGATATTTTTATCTTTACAACCTGAGCCAAATCTTTGATTAAGTTAGTTATCTGGAAAGTGTGTAATATATCCTGTGTCTTATTAACATACCTTATTTCTTTCTTCCAAATGATTAGTTTATTAGCTCACCCCCATCAGTGAGTGTTCTGCCAGACACCATTTTTAGTGCACATAAGAAGCAGTGAGGAGCAAAGAATAAGCACCTGCCTTTTAAGTATTTATATTCCAGCAAGGGAAAAAGAAGTGCACACGTGAGTTTGAAAAGTAAATTGTCACATAGTTTCACAGAGTAATAGCTCTTTACAAAGAAACAACAAACAAACAAAAATTGTTGAGCAGTGGCCTCAATTAAAAACCTCTATAAAGAAAGAACAAGAAAAATAATGAGAGTTAGACATCTGAAAAAGTAGAATCATATGTCTGCCTCTAAATTAATGATATAAAAAGTATTCAGTACACCACCATTAAAGCCCTTTTTAAGACTTCCCCCTTCCCCAGTCTATAGTTCCATTCGGCCTAGGATATTTTGACTGGCAGAAACCCACATGTGGACATTGCCTTTAGAGACTTCTTTTCCTGCCTTCTTCCCTGTCTTTCTCCTTCCTTTACTTCCTCCCTCCCTCTTTCCCATGTGTGTGTCTCCCACCCCCTTTTTCTTCCCACTTCCCCCATTTTAAATGAATGTGTTTCACCTGTGTAGTCTGTGGAAGCTATTTCATGTGAAAAAATAACAAAAACAAATATTTTATTTATAATTCCTTTGTGTCATAGGCCTTGTGTAGTAGTAGTTTTTAGAAGTACTTGTCATTTCTTACATGAATCGAAGTAATAAACTAGCCGAGTGTGGTGGCACATGCCTGTAATCCCAGCACTGGGCTACAAACGTAAGCTCAAGGCCAGCCTGAACTGCATAGTGAGACCTGTTTCAAAAAGACAAAATAATAATAATAATAATAATAAACTGTGTTAGGCAGCTTCTCATTTCTTGAGTAGTCTTCTGGTAGTAGTACTGTGCAGTCACAAAAGGTACTTTTGTTCATTCTTTTTAGTCTCCTTTTTCTTCATATCAATATTGACTTCTTTGAAGGTTATCTAGTTTGTGTTTCATCTGAATACAGAAGCATTTATCTTTGCAGCAGGAAAGAAAAAGGCACCTTCATTTTGATCCTTCTTACAGAAAAGTCAGTGCGCACTTGGGATTGAGCAATGAATTGAAATGCTAATTACAGTTCTGTTGCAGTTTCAGAGTAAATATGTTTCATGTTCCTGAAGGCAGTGACTTCTCATTGTCTTTTAAGAACTATATTTCTTTCATTTTACCTATTTCAGTTTTAATCTTTATGCATTTACAAGAACTTAACCTATGTAGATTGCTACCCTTTCTTAATATATCTAAAAATTTAAAATCTTTTAATATATTATCTCTGAATTGCAAAGAAACCTATTTTTCCCCAATAGTCAGTTGTACTGCTGATCTCTAGATAACACTAGAGTCACGAGTAAATTCACTGTTTTCTCTCTACCTAATGGGCTCAACATGAATGAGGTGGTATGGTGACTAATCTGAAAAAGAACATTTAGGAGTTAAGTCCTAGAAATAGAAAGTTGTTCTTGTTAATATCAAGAAATGCTCTTACAGAAAAGTACGTGGAATCTCATGTGTGAACTTGGACTACGTTTTCCAGGAGTAGCACAGTACATTTTCCAGAAGTAATGTGATACCCATTGTGTAACTTTTATAGTGGAGTGAGTACTACAGATGTAGCCATGAAAGAACTTACTGTGTTTTGCAGCACAAAGTGTTTCATAATTAAAGAGCCATGAAGCCATTCTTCATGGTTTGTGTTTTTCTAAGAGTAAATAGGCTTAAATTGCATTAATTTAAAAAAATTCTAAAAAATTAATGGCATCCCTACACAGTAGATTGAGTCAATTTTCCATTTGTTTCTGGTTGTCTCCATTATTAATTCCAGAGACAAAAATACTTGATACCCAAAGCTAAAGGAGGAAAGGTTGATCTAGCACACAGTTTGTAATGGTTTTAGTTCACAGTTGGCTAGCTCCCAGAAAGGGTGGTATATGGCAGAAGAGCAACCTTTCATGGTGGCAGAAAACAACAGCAAGAGAGGGCACAGCAAGCTTCTTTCTGTCCCTTATATTGTATGGAGTCTAAATCAACCTACAGTGTGTATAGTTCTCACACCCTTAATCCCAGCATTGGACCATGAATCAGTCATGAACCCTAGATTTTGCTGCCTCTGAAAAACCCAGCCCCAACACTACATGAGGCTTTAGGAGGATGTCTGGACACAAACCATAACACTAGTTATGTTTGTGAAATACTTGTGTACTTAGACATTCATGGCAGGATATTTGAATAATAACATGGATGAAATAAGCTGTTAATTGCATGTGTTACAAAACATCTAACATAAATCTGCACCATAATTTTTAAAGGTAAAGCAATAGACTGGTTATGTAGATTGTTACTGCTACTAATGTTTTAACATTGTAAGTATTTTTCTCTTTTAATTTTTTTCTACAAAACATAGTGTTCCATTTTTCGTTTGCATATTTAATATCGTTGTGATTTTTATATCCAACAGGATTTTTAAAACTCTTAACACTCAGGAGTTTTTACATGCTCATCATGGAAATCACTTTACATGACTGCTGACTATTCTATCATGAATGCTGTATAGCTACCTAGCTGTATATTTGAGATTTGAATTTTATGCTTTTATACATAGCACTACAACCAGCCATTTCGGCCACATTTGTGATTATATCTTATAATATATGGCTACATTAAAATTAATAAGTTAAAAGATGCATTTTAAGATCTTTTTTTTCATCTTATAATACGTTATATAATAAGACTTGCTAAGTAATGTACTGATTTTTAATTTTACCTAGAGAATATCTAAACATCGGCTCATTGCACTGACCTTTACCAACTTTTAAGTGTTGCCTTTTTTGCTGAACTTCGCTCTCTGACTGAAGAATTTATATCTTTAAAGATATCTGTGTTTTGTAACTATTTTTTAATTTAATGAATATTATAATTTTCTATATTTTGTGTTTGTTTTAATTTTTGGCTATTTTTATGTGGTCAAGTCTATCATCAGTCTTTCCTGTCATAAACATACTCATTCGTTTTTTATGTGTTCCTACCAGAAGATGTCTAAGGGTCAACAAGTTAATCCTGTTGAGTTCAGAGAATTTGATGAATAGTCCTAGTCATATGGGATGAAGTAAGAATTGATTTAATGGTAGTAAAAAAATCTAATGATAATAATCTAATTCTGAAATAGCTATAAATCAACTAGTAACTGTTTTGGAATTTCTACTGATTCTTACACTCTGATATAATCCTTAGTTCTAAGTTTACTAGAGCAAGCTGGTACTATTGAGTAGTTCACTGGCTAAAATGGAGCCTAAATAAAGACACATTTACACACAATTACTTTGTAAAAAGACAACACAGGATGAAAATTTAATAATTATTATTCAGTGGTATGATTATAAATTTTTATTTCTGACGCTTTATATTATCTCAATTTTCAAACTAAAACAATTGTGGGGGGATAAAGAAATTATTGTAAGGTACAGTGGTCTTGCCACTATACATAGTAAAATAGTTTTCTTTCCAGAAATAGATGCAGAAGCTAAAGCTTCTGGAAGGAGATTTGTGAAATTAATAGTTTGAAGGCTGTGGTAGAAGAGCCTAAAGAAGCTTTTAAACATTCCATAGCCAGGCCCGGCGGGATGGCTCAGTGGTCTAAAGCGCCTGCTTGGGAAAGCTTGGGCGGCTTCAGGGACCGCCGGTTTGATCCCTGGCACCACATGCTGTGCCAGCCCTGCCCTCGGGGCGGGCTGAGCCAGCCATAAAAATGAGTGAATAAACAAATGAAGATTCTGAAACAAGAAAAAAAAAATTCCATAGCCCAGTTCAAACTGAAAAATTAAATAAATGATAATCATATTACGTTTATTTATACTATAGAAATTTTCAGTACTTCCTAAGAGTATGATAGCCAATTTAACTGCAGGTTTTTTTTTCCCCCTTTCAAAGCCGTATGAAGGACTAAGGCCTCAAGATCTGCGTCGATTGAAAGATATGCTTATTGTGGAAACAGCAGACATGCTTCAGGCTCCTCTTTTTACTGCTGAAGCTTTACTTCGAGCTCATGGTAATGAAAAAATGTCTTATATTTTTGATAGCTGGGTACCTTTTGAAACTTTTCAGAGTTAAAAGATGACTATTTTTGTATTGTGGTGTAAGATAAAATGGTTTTGTCTAAAGTTTATTTGTGCAGTGGTTACTGCACTCATCCTCGTAACATCCCTTCCCTTATTTCTTTGGAGAGGCAATGGAGGGTTTTCATTCACTTTTTTTTTTTTTTTTTTTTTTTGAGACAGAGTCTCGCTATGTAACTCAGGCTGGCCTTCAGCTCACTTTGTAGCCCAGGCTGATCTTGAACTTGTAGTGATCCTCCTGTCTTAGCTTCCTGAGTGCTGGGATTATGAGTGTGTGCCAACATGGCTGGCTAGATTTTTTTTTTTTTAAAGAGGGTACAAACTAGAGTTAAGATAAAAATTTAAAAGTGATTCACAGGATTTCACTTAACAAAGTGCTATGAATTTCACAGTATTTATTCTAATACATAATGTTCTCCTCCTACCAGTTATTCATATTACCAGATATATGCATGTAAAATTGAAGAAGAAAGAAAAAAGAAAGAGATGTATAAGAAACTAAGAAGAGAAAAAGTGCAAACAATTGAAAAAAAAAGAGATGAAACAAATTAAAGCATTAACAGCTTCTTTCCAGACCAGCAGAAATGCACAGTATTACTGTCCAAACCAACCTACTTATATACATAGATAAATCTCTTTCCCCTACTCCTTCTCCTGTCTTTCTCAACTCAGTAACTCTCGCCTTTTGAATAAGATTATTCCCTTTTTCCAGTGTCTGTTGTACCCTTCAGATTCCATTTTTCTCTTTCAGATTCTCACACTAAGGAGACAGCATGATGTTTGCACATGTGGGTCTGATTTATTTCGCTGAAGAGTATGTTCTCTAGTTGCATCCATTTATGAACAACAGACTCAAATTTATCCTGTTTTATAACTGAATAATACTCCATTGTGTAGAAATACCACATCTTTATCCATTCTTCAGTGGGTTGTTTCCACAATTTAGCTATGACAAATTATGCTGCTATAAACATGGGTACACATATATCACTATGGTATGAAGTTTTCAGTTTTTGAAAAATACCCAGGAGACAAATAGCTAGCTTGAATAGGATCTCCACTACTACCCTTTGAAGGAATCTCCATACTGATTTCCATAGTCGTTGTATGAGTCTATACTCCCACCAACTGCAGAAAGGTTCCTTTTTCTCCATATCCTCTCCAGCATTTGTTATTGGCTGACTTTTTTTTTTTTTTGTCTTTTTGAGACAGAGTCTCACTATGCAGTTCAGGCTGGCCTTGAGCTCACTGTTGTAGCCCAGGCTGGTCTCGAACTCACACTGATCCTCCTGCCTCAGCCTCCCAACTGCTGGGACTACAGGCGTGTGCCACCACACCTGGATCACCATCTCTTTTTGAAATTTGGTATCATTTCTTTCACTCCTAAACTGAAGGTAGAAGAACTTATAAAAGGACCCTTTGTCTAAGCCACTATGTTTCTCCAGCCTCGTCTCATGCCATTTCTTCCCCGATCTGAAAACTATAACTGTATTGACCACTGTCTGAATGTCCTCCCCTTTTCTCCTATTTAACTTGCACTCATCTATTAGAGGTCTAGTCTCAGCATTTCCCTAAGTTACACTCTGGCTTTCCTGGCTGGCATTCCCCACCTCATCCTGGTGCTTCTAACACTATTGGGTGTGTGTGCATCTGTCTACTTATTTTTATTAGTATCTTTCTTATTACTGGCTATAAGTTCCATGAAGATGGAGATTGTGCTTGCTTTTTCCCTCCCATTGTATCATTACTGCCTGACATTGTTATAGCACATGAAAGGTATTCAGTAGATATTTAGTGACTGGTATGATACAGTCAAATTAGAAATTCAAAAATATTTGTAGTGAGCTCAAAGACTGTCTAATTCCCCAACAATGATCTTTATACTGTTCACCATAGCTAAATTTTGAATGGCAGCAGTAAGAATATTTGAGGAGCTATATAGAGAATATGTTCTAGAAATACTGATAGATTATTAAAAATATGACATAACTAATGATTTCCTGATTTAACATGACAATTTTTGACAAGATAACTTTCAAAAAATATAAATTGCTTGGAGAAAAAATAAAATGAACTTTTTTATTTAGTACAGGGTCTCACTGTACGGATCAGACTCAGTGATTCTCCTGATTTCAGCCTCCCAAACTCTGGGATTATATGCACATGCCACCATGCCTAGTCTCAACATCTCAATGTGCCCTAGAGGCAGATCTGGCATGGCATGGTGGGGATCAAACCCTGGTCCCTGTGTTTGCCTAAGCAGGTACTTTAATGGCTGAGCCATCTGGCCAGCCCCAAAATGAACTTTTTGCAATTATTTTTACACTAAAATTATCCTAGTGATTTTTTCTTTATGTTAATGATTTTACATGATTCTAAAGTATACCATCTATGTGAAAGAAAAATTTAATGGTAAATTAACATTTTCTACTCACTAGGATTAATCTGTACAATCTTATGTAATAATGTTTCTCAACATTAATATGCTATAAAACTTTCTGACTCAAATACATAACTATATAATCTTCTAGTTATATATATCCCATTTTTGACTATGTACTATTTTTTCTTTGTGCCATTAAAAATTTACCTTGAAGGGGGCCTGGCAGGATGGCTAAGTGGTCTAAAGCGCCTGCTTAGGAAAGGTTAGGCAGCTTCAAGGACCACAGTTGGATCCCCAGCACCACATGCTGTGCCAGCCCTGCCCTCAGGGCAGGCTGAGCTGACCATAAAAATAAATAAACAAACAAGCAAAAGTTCTGAAACAAGGGGGAGAGTAAATGAATAAATAAATAAATAAATAAATAAATAAATGAAATTCTAAAAAAAAAATTACCTTGAAGTATATCATTGAACATCTATATATTTAATTACTTAGAGAATTTTTAAGAGTAAATTTATTTTTGAATTAATTTATTTTTCAAATGTATCTGGCACATAGTCTCACTCCACAGCTTAAACTCATAGTGACCCACCTATTTTCAACTTCCCCAGCTCTAGGATTACAGGCGTGCACCACCATGCCCAATCTCTGTGGCCAACTGAGTGCACCCATGGCCAGTGCAGCATGTGGTGCCAGAAATCAAATAAGAGTAAAATTATAAGAACAATATTTAATCAACATTATGCATTTCTTAATTATGAGTGAACTCTAATATATTTTTAAGTTTACTAGATATTTATATTTCTTTGAGTTATCTCTTACATTGTTTTCTCTCTTGAGGTTAAAAACTTGTGTTTTATATTTTTATTATCATTGATTTTAAGTTTAAATTTCAGTTTCTCCTTTGACTCATCTTTTAGAATTGAATCTAATTTCTAAATATTTGTAGTTATCCTGTTATTTCCACTTTAACTCCACTAGTTAGGATTTCAATGTTTTCAAATTTGTTGAGACTTAACTTAATGACCTACCATATGGTCTATATTGATGATTTTTAACATGTGCATTTGAAAAATATATCCTATTAGAATTTTCTTTTGTGTGGGATTCTAATAGCATCTATGGTGTTAGATTGTATCTTTATCAATTTTTATTATCTACTTGAATCACTTGTATTTGTTTGCTTTTTTTTTTTTTTTTAAGCAATACTGGGGATTGAACTCAGGACCCTGCGCTTGCCAGGCAAGGGTTTATTCTACTGAGCTGTCTCCCCAGCCCTGAATCACTTGTTCAAAGAGAGGTGCTAAAATTCATATTTGTGAATGTAGATTTGTATAAACCTTCTTAATGCTGTCAGCTTGCTTAATGTATTTCAAAGCTTGGATTCTAGGCTTATATACTTTTATGGCTTTCTGACTCTGCTAATTGTAACTTGTAATTATGAACAGGTCCCTCCTCTGCATATCTGTCCTGCTATACTTTATCTAATAGTATTATAGAATTTCAGCTTTCTTATACTGTTTGTGTTTTACAGATTACTTTTTATCTCTTCCACTACTGTCCACTTTCTATAGTTATCCTTTTATTTCTACTTTTTAACTGAGACATACTTTCAGACAGTCTCAAATAAAAAGACTTGTTATATAAAATTGAGTTTTGATGTTTCCAGTTTTTATAACAGGTTTTTAAAAATCTCTAGGACTCTCCCCTCACCCATGCTTGGAGTCAAACCCAGGAATTGACATATGCTAAGCAGCCACATCCTTGCCCTCTCTTTATTATCCTTTATGCTCCAGAAACAGCACAAGAATTAATTGCTGCTTGAAAATTTGGAAAAACTAACTGAAGTCATAGGAGCCTTGTACTTTAAAAGATTACTACTGTAATTTTAAATTTTTCCAGTGTTAATAGTCTATTCCTGGCTTACTACTTTTCACATATTCTTCAATTTTAATCACAGTTTCATTGAATACTGCCCACTTGATCCAGATTTTAATACTGGCATGTAAGTTCGTATCCATTTGTTTATTACAGCAGATAATTTATTGAATATATAGCCTCATCTAGGCCCTGGGCTAAGCAGTGGAGAGAAGATAGATTAGAATATAGGTACCAGCTTTGCCCTTGAATGAGATTAGTTTGAAAATGCTGCATTTTCTTGCATTCTTTTATTATATATTTGGTACAGGGTCTCACTACACAGCTCAGACTTGTAATGATCCTCCTGTTTTCAGCCTCAGCTCTGGAATTATAGGCATGTGCCACCACACCCATTTTATGGTGGCTGGCTCTAGAGGCATGTGTTACCAGGGATCAAACCCAAGTCCTTGCCCTCTCCCCAGCCCTCTGACTAATATTTTGATTTTTGTTTCTTATCTACCTCTTCAAAGAGTTCTTTTTTTTTACTTGTTAAGTATTCTGATTGATCTTCACGTGTTGTTTTCATTGTCACTTGAACAGCTCTGCAGCTGTCTCCTCGCACATTGACTGTCCCTCAAGTGTGACTATAAAGCTTTAGCCTCCCTATTCTGGTTCTCAGTTTTCTAAAGATAGTATTGCACCTCAGTTGGGGAAAGGATAATTTGATTGATTATAATATAACTGGCTAGCCAACTGGAATTAAATTGTTAGAATACCAAAAGATGGGAAGAAAAGGAAGGAGGGACCAAAAGAAATGAAAATTTATATTGGGAGGACTGACAAAAATCAGTCAGTTATAGCAAAAGACTTAGCTATAAATTCAAGGACAGGGAAAGAAAAAACTGACTTTCTAAGAAACCAAGAAGCTAAAGAGAGATATTAAATTATACTGAAGTTTTAAATTTTTTATTGATAAGTGTACACATGGATATAAAGTCTATATAAAATGAGAAAGTGTATATTTATGTATTGAGTATGCTTATGTATAATTGTGTTAACTGGGAAACAAGATAGAATATTTGATTGCAAGATGAATTAACTGATAAAAGGTGAGACAGCAAGAGAGACAAGGTTAAAAAACATCCTGCCTTAAAAACAGGACATGTGGCATGCCTGTAATTCCAGTGTTTGGGAGGCTGAAAACAGGAGAATCACTGAGTCCAATCTACGTAGTGAGACCATGTAGACTCTGTTGTCCCTGTCCTAAATACAAAAAGAAAACAGGATATGTGATATGCCATGTATACCTTTATGTACCATATACATGCTTGTGTATTTACAAAGGCTTAACAAAATAAGGAACATCCTTCAGCATAGTAAATAAGTACAAAATAACCAAATCTTTTTAAACTCCTCTGAGAAGCTTTTAAGAGTGACTATATGTGTACACCTATATTTAAAAGTCATATCAGTTCTTATCACCTCCTTATAAATATTTAATTACCTTTTTAAAAGTATATTTTAGTCAACACATTATGCTTTTTGTAAATAATGAGGTCCAAATGAGACATTGTTGACATTATTTTGTCATAATTATTAAAAGGATTTTAAAAATTAGTGGTTTATTTTCAGTATAATTAGACTGAAAACATACTTCATTTCAATATAAGTTTTGCTAACTAGTGCTTTAAATTTTGTTCTAGTTTTTCATTCTTTAAAAGCTCAATGCCAAAAAAAAAAAAAAAAATCTCAATGCCAGATATATTTTTCTCATACTATTCTTTATGATTTGTTGTTGTTGTTGTTATAAGAGTTTTAACTCAGGACCAGGGGCTGTCAAGATAGCCCAGCGAAGCCAGGCATGGTGGCACACACATGTAATCCCAGTACTTGGGAGGCTGAAGCAGGAGGATCCGTGCAAGTTCAAGACCAGCCTGAGCTAAAGAAGTGAGCTCAAGGCCAGCCTGAACTGCATAGCAAGACCCTGTCTCAAAAAGACCAAAAAAAAGATAGCTCAGGTCTAAAGCGCTTGCTTAGGCAAACTTACGCGACCACAGGGATTGCGGCGCTCGATCCCGGCACACACGTGCTGCTCCAGCCCCACCCTCAAGGCAGGCTGAACTGGCCAGAAAGAAAGAAGGAAGGAAGGAAAGAAAGAAAGAAGGAAGGAAGGAAGGAAGGAAGGAAGGAAGGAAGGAAGGAAGGAAGGAAGAAAAGAAAAGAAAAGAAAAGAAAAGAAAAGAAAAGAAAGAGGAAGGAAGGAAGGAAGGAAATAAACTTAGGACTTCGCACTTGTGAGATAGGCACTTGAAAGGTTAAACTAGGTAACTTGTGTACTCCTGATCATAATTTATTTATTCCACTGTTTTAAGTTCCTAAATAAATTTCCTAGATAAAGCACTCATTTCTTTTTCTTTTAACTTTGTTTTTGAATTTTTTTTTAAAGAAGAAAAGCAAAAACTAGGACAAATAGCAAGAAAAAGGGCAGAAACAGAGCAGTATAAAACAATGCAAGTGGTACAAAATTTCAGAACAAGAATGAGATATTAATGCTTTTTATATTCCATATTACATGCATGCATATATATCACATATCATCATCAAATTTGTTATACCAGATATTGATATGCAATATCGATCAATTATCGATCAATTATTCCTTTCAATAAACCTTTCTTTTCCCTTTTCATTTTTTCAGCTAAGACAGTACATATTTAAAAGAACAAGATAAAAGGTATTCAACTGTGGTTATTATATTGCACATTGTTGTCCTCAACTGCACGTAGTTGCTCAGATTATAGATACTAGCATATAGAGTTGGTCAAAGCAAAAATTTTAAACATTAACTGCTACTTTCAAAAAACTGATAGGAATTATTAGTATTACAATCTTTTTGGACCGGGGTTCAAACTCATGACCTTGCACTTGCCCAGCAGCCATTTGTGCCTCGGAGCTATCTCCCCAGCTCCCTAGTATTACAATCTTATTAGCTACCCTGGAGTAAATGCTTACATGATTTTCCCCCTTTTTTCCTATACTTTCTCCTTTCTGTCATCTCCATTGTTTATTCCTTATGTTAAATTTCTTTCCATTTTACCATATCTATTTTATCTTTCAGATTTTATTTATTCTTTCAGGTTCTTGCTCTAGGAAAACAATCTAATGTTTATACATGTGGGTCTGATTATTTACCTTAAAGGCCTCAAGTTTTTTTCTTTATAGTTGAGTAGTTCTCCATTGTATAATTTGTTACTTGTCGATTGATAAGTCCTCAGGCAATACAAAAAGCTAATCCTAACCTACACTTACATATTCTTACCTGCGGTGAAAATCTAAATTTGGTACTTGACAAGAAAATTTACCCAGATACTCATGGTTTGCATGGTCCTCAACAGGCAAGTTAGAACTGTTTCGTGTCTATTGCGTTGTGACTCAGTACCTAGTCAAAACAGTTTGGTGCTCATATTTGTTTTCAGAACACCACCTGGAACCATTCAGAGTGCCAAGATACCTCTGTATTGATATTTCTATCTACCAGACACTACTTCAAGCGTATTTACATATTCATATGAGACCAATATGGTTAGATACTATCCCCCAAAAGATACTGAAACTCACGGAGGCTAATAAATTTGCTTTTGTGAAATTGATGATTTTATAAAAATAAACATTAAGGGCAAATTAATTTTTCAATTTAAATTTTTTTTTCTTGTTTCAGAACTTTTGTTTGTTCGTTTATTTATTTTTTATGGCTGGCTCAGCCTGCCCTGAGGGCAGGGCTGGTGCAGCATGTGGTGCCAGGGATCAAACTGCAGTCCCTGAAGCCACCTAAGCTTTCCTAAGCAGGCACTTCAGACGGCTGAGCCATCCTGCCGGGACCCAACAAATTAATTTTTCTTAGCCACAAATTCCAATAGCACCAAAAAGCAATAAGTGATTTCTTCACCTATCTTTATTAGGTGATATCATATTTTAAATATCAATACACTGAAGTTTTAAGAAACTACCATATTATATGATATCACAAGAACTAAGAATATTCACATTTTAAAAAATTGTGCGAAATTATAGGAGAAAACATTTTGGTATTTAATAATTCTTTCACAAGTGTCTTCAAATAAAGAAGTATTTTTATATGTTAAAATGGTTTTCAGCTGATGAAGTCAGGTTTTCTAAATTTTATTTCAGAAGCAAAACTTACAGCTTGTTCTTTCTGAGAAATGTAAATGCCTATTTTGTATGTACATGTAAACTTCCCATGCAGATACAAAATGTAGGTCTCTGGTGCATATATGAAGTATACAAAACTTAGAAGACAGTCTAGAATCCCATTCAATCCTTCTATTCCTCTCCTGGGTATTTTTGCAAAAGAACTGAAAACATCATACCACAGCAATATATGTGTACCCATGTTTATAGCAGCACAGTTTGTCATAACTAAATCTTAGAAACAACCCAAATGCCCTTCAGGTAAGGAATGATTAGAAAAGATGTATTTTTATACAATGGAGTAGTACTCAGTTATAAAGAAAGATAAACTCAAGGTTTTTTTAGGTAAATGTATACAACTAAAAAGCATACTCATCAGTGAAATAACTCAGAACTATATGTGTAAATGTCATATTGTCCTTGTGTAAGAACCTGAAAAAGTAAATAAAATCTGAAAGATACAATTGATACTGTGAAAGGAATAAAATTGTTCCAAGGGAAAGAACAACTGGGGTAAGAGAAAGGTGAAAAGAAAGGAAGTAGGGGAAAAATGTATGTGTGTGTATGTGTATGCATACACAATATAACTTTGATAATTATACTGCTGATTTCGAATGATACATTGAAAGGAACAGTTAATGGTTAAATTTTTTTCAACCAATTTTAACCCAATTTTGCTTTATATCTGGTAATTTCAACTAATTTTTTAAATTTGTTTTGTTTGTTTAGAAGCAGATTTTTTTTTTTTTTTTCTCTTTTTGAGACAGGTTCTCTCTATGCAGTTGAGGCTGGCCTTGAGCTCACTTTTGTAGCCCAGGCTGGTCTCGAACTCACACCGATCCTCCTGCCTCAGCCTCCCGAGTGCTGGGATCATAGGCGTGAGCCACCACGCCCGGCTAGAAACAGATATTTATTAATTGGCTAAATCATAAAAACACTATGGTAGATACCTTAGTTCATCCTTCTCATAAGCCTGTTGATCTGATCTTCCCTATTTCCAGCATCTCCACCTTCCACAAAATGGGTGGTCTTTTTCTTCATTCCATCTCGTGGAGATTATAACTTGAATGGCCACAGGAAGTTATTTGCCTCTTTGAAGTGTTTTCCTACAGTATAGATCTCATGGATCAGATCCTCCATGCAGATGATGCCATATTTCCCAAGAGATGAGCAATCACTGGGTTATCTATCAAGGCAGTTTGTTTCTTACTGATTTTGCCCTAGTCATGCTGATATATTAGTTCATTTACTGACTTCAGGTATGAGTACAGCATGCAATATATGGCTCCACAATTTTAAGCATGTTAACTGAAGCCTTATTGAGCTAAATGAAGATAGCATTGAAGATTTGGTGAAGGCGAAGATGCTATAACACGTTGCAGGCCTTTGGGCTCACCAGTGATACCCCCGATCTGGCTCTGCAGGGACATAGAAGTTGCCAGCTTTTCTTGCCATCCTAGCCATTCGGATCTCAGTTCTATACAGCTGTCTGTACTCCTTGTGATAGTGCCTGGCTTTGTCATAGATGAGCTTCCTCCTTGCCTTGCAAAGTGTCTTCTGGGCAAACTTGTTTCTCAGGTGCTTTATGTTCAACTCTGCAAAATGTCTTCACTTTTTCTTAAGGGTTCTGGCATAGCAGGAACCTTCTTTTTCTCTTTGACACTCTCCATGGTTCCAGCCAGAAAAGAGCTGAACAACTAATTTGAAGACAGCAGTTTGCAATATAACAACCATTGTTGATCTCCTATCGTTCTGTTTAGCAAAATTCTTTATCATTTCTAATGGTCTTTTTTACTGGTTTTTTACTCTTTTTCAACATTTTTTAAAAAGATAATCGACAGGACTAGAAGGATGTGAAATGCTAAACATAGTTTATAATCTTAGTCTGAACCAGCAGTACAGTGAGATCCACTTAGCACCATTTCCTGAAACCCACTTGTATGCAGTGTTTTTCAGTTAGATTTTTCTTTCCCTCTGCAATTTGACCTCTTTGTCCCAGATATTGTACTTCCCATCTCCCAAACTATAACATTCTGTGCTACAACTTCAGAGACCTATGGAAGTCCTCTGTTACACTTTTGTGGCTTTCAAGTACTGTGTCTTCCTGAGCTGGAAAATATACTTCCTTAGTCTTTATTACATTTCATACTTTCCACTGGCCACATACAGTGCCAAAATATAATTGAAAAAAATCTTACATAGAAACTTTACTCAGCTATTTGCATTTGAGCTTAAAATTTCTATAGAATGACCTGTATTGAACAATTTAAACTTAATCTTTTAACATTGTTGAGAGGTAGTATGTGACAAAGAAAACAGCTTTGGAGTCATAGAAAAGGTGTTAAGTCTTAATCAAAGTCAAATTACAACCTTAAATATTAATTTCTTTAATAAGTGAGAAGATTGCTGGGATGAGCACATTAAGTAATGTGTATATGAAACACTTAGCACAATCATTGGGTATATTAGTTTATTATCTTTAACAGGTTACATTTTTTATGGCTCTGGACATAAGAACATGTTTCACTTAACCAATTCATAAGTTCTCAAAGTTTAAGATAATCTTTTTTTAATTATGCCACATTTTGGATCACTTAATAAGGATTGATGCCTAATTCAATATAATTATTCATAACCCAAAACTCTTATGGCACTCGACTTTCATGCTGTTTTTCAAATGAATTTTAGGGCCAGAGGTTGACATTTTGACATGTTTTTCATGACTGTATAATCATCTCACCACTTGACCCCAGTGAGGCCAATTGCAAAAATTACAGGCTCAGAGAGTTGAGAGGTTGAATGAAGCCTACAGAGAACAAATACTTTTGTGAATTCTGAAAGTGATGTGAGTCACACGTTTGATTATTGGGAATTTTAGATTCTGACAAATCTCAGACAAATCTCTTAGAATTTATACAGTTCTAAACCACTGTATATTATAAAAGTTAAATTTTGTATTATATATATTTACTTGTAATTACTACTTTTTGGGATTTTTTAAGGGAGGATCTTGCTGTATAGTTCAGTCTGCCCTTGAACTCACTGTCTACCCCAGGCTGGCTTTAAACTCATGACAGTATTCCTGCCTCCCAGCCTCCAGAGTACTAGGATTATAGGCATGCACCACCATGCCTGGCTACAGTTACTAATTCTATACCTTTTTCCTTAGATGACTTTCTTTTTAACTTAACTCACTATTTCCTTTGTTATTATTTTGTTAACTTTGAGAACATAGTTTCTAGTTTTGAGAGATGCCCATTCCATTTTTCTTAAAGATTGGGACAGGGAGAAATTACTTGAAGCTTGGATGTCCAACCCAGAGAACTGCTGCCAACGTTCAGGTGTTCAAATGCCAACTCCACCACCAACTGGGTACAATGCCTGGGACACCCTCCCTTCTCCAAGAACTCCAAGGACTACACGCTCTTCTGTCACCTCTCCAGATGAAATCAGTTTATCTCCTGGGGATTTAGATACAAGTTTGGTATGGTTTAGTATTTGATGTATTTCCCATATTGAGTTTTTCAGTCTTTTACCTTTTAAATTGCTTAATATTATCACATGGAGTGTCTGGTTGTAGTATTATAATTGAATCCTTTATTTTTCTCTAACGCTTCACTTTCCTGCTCTGATAGACCCTTATTACCACAAACTATTTTGTAATTTTTTAACTGTAGATTAAAAACCAAGAAATTTTCTTTTGTCACTTCAAAATAGAAAGCAAAACAGTTTGGGGAAAACCATCTCTTCACTATATTTTTATTCAAAAACTTCAGTATGTTCAAAAACTTTAAGCTGAAAATAGAAAAAACTTTTTAACAATTTCATAAAAGCTACTAATGGGCCAGCAGGGAGATAGTTTAGCAGCATGAAAGTGCCTGCCTGGCAAGCGCAAGGTCCTGAATTCAATCCCCAGTACCAGGAATAAGAATAAAAAGCTACTAATGTCTAAAGATTTGCAATATATCATGTACTTCATATATCTCTTTCAGTAAAGTCTCTGGAGTTCGTTATCCAGATGCATTTTCATAGTAAATATTTCCTCTTTAAGAAATAATACAGCCCTTATGTGGATTTTCCATTGGCATGTCTTTAGTATACTTGTGGGAAATTTTGGTGTTTCTTGAAATAGGTCAAACACTTAAAAGTTGTGATAAATACAGATGTGCTCCTTCTTCAATAACTAAAATGTAGTTTGCTTCTAGAAAGGCATAGTTGAGAAGATACATTTTATAGTGTAGTTTCTTGCTTAAAAAGCCTCAATTTCTGTTAACATCCTCAGTTGCTTTGTTAAAAAAGTTATACTAATTTTGTACTATTTTTAAGATAGCTATTTAAATATCTGTTTTATATCTATTTTTTTTCCCCATGGATGAATGTAACATGTAGGACATTATTCTGAAGTGATTATCTTGTAGCATGGAATTTGATCTTGACCTGAATAGATTATATAGACTTGGTTTTAGTACTTCCCAAATGCATAGATGCTGATTAATATATAAATTTGGAATTTAAGAGTTTTATTTCTGCACTGAAACACCTAATCCCACAATAGTTTATAATGAAGTAGTCATGGTATTTGTTACTCAGAGGACATAATTGCCTTTATGATTTTTCTTTTTTGGAGGCTTTGAGTTAGGGTTTCATGCAATTCAGGCTGGCCTGGAGCTCACTTTGTAGTCCAGGCTGGCCTTGAATTTGAAGTGTTCCTCCTATCTCAGTCTCCTGAGTACTGAAGTTAGCAGCATGTGCCACCAAGACTAGTTTGCCCATGTAATTTTGAAACACTTAAAATTTGTAATTACTAAAACTTTTGCCAGTAAACCAATAAGGAAAATGAATGTATTGTTCTCTCAAAGAATGCCTCTATTTAAGTCATTTTTCTTTATCTCTAGTGTGACATTTGTATGTGCAGTATTTCTGTATTTGAAGATCCAGTGGATATGCCCTGTGGACATGACTTTTGTAGAGGATGTTGGGAGTCGTGAGTATATGAATAGCTTAATTTCTCTTACTGCATGATAGAACTCTGATTTGGTAATAAAGTTGTTGTTTTTCTTTTTTTCAGTATTTGATGATATGGATAATTTATTACTGATTTCAGATTTAATACTGAAATGCACTACATTTTACTACTAAGGAAGAATATTTATTCTTTCCAGCGATTGTATTTAATACAGTTTAGCTTAATATAAGGTACTTTGGGGAACACAGCCAGTATATATAATCTTTCTTGGTGTTTTATATATCATCTAATATAAATTTTAGTCCACCTAAATTTCAAGAATCAATTGCTGTCGTTTGTTCCAAGAGCTTTTTGTTCTAAGAGTTTTACACATTTGTTTTTGTACTTTCTCTGAACTTTGTTTAAATAGGCATGAAAATCCGTAAAAATAGGATATTTAAAATTTCTTTATAGTCTATACAAAGTGAAATGTTCCTGCTAGGCATAGTTGGATATATGTTTCAAATGCAAATTTTGTTTTGTGTCTCATGTTTGTCTCTATTTTCTTTCTTCTTAGCTTGCTAAGATTTGCATTTTGTCATTAAGTTGGCATTTTTTTGAGACAAGTTTATACAACAAATGAAGATTAAGTATAATGAGCAGTCTGAAATCTTATCCTCTATAGAAACACAAAGCTGTTGTTTGGTGACTTAGCAAAATATGTCATTAGTATTTAAGGAAATATTTTATGAAGCAGTTTACCAATTATATTTTTATATAGTACTGGTTACCAAGCATAAGATGCTGAGAAACACTGGATGAGAGCATAAAAGAGCAGATTTTGTAGGTTTTGTTTTTCTTTTTTTTTAAACAGCTTTGTTGGGTATACACGACATATATCAAACCACACATTTAAAACCATCAATCACCACAATCAAGATAATGAATATTCATCACCCTCTTATTTCCCCCTAAGTCCCTAGTGTTTGTTCTCTGCCATCTTATCCTCCCACACACACTCACTGACCCTCAAATCTATAGACATTTTGTTGGCCTTTTATTCCAGTAAAAGAGGACTTTAGTCTTTTAGGTTGGGTCAGATCAGTGTAGATAATGCAAGTAAACTGGTTTATAAAGGGCAAAGGTCACAAGTGAAAGCAATCCTTGGTCCAGGCAAACAACAAAGTATCTTCTGAGGTACAATACTTTATTTTGCTTAAAATGATTAACTTTATTGTGTTAGAAAGTGTTACTTGGGGGACCAGCCTGATACCTTGTGGATTAAAGTACTTAATTAGACACAAGGACGGGGATTCAATCCTGTGTGCCATGCCAGCCCCATCCCCAAGTGGGCATGTGACACACTCCTGTAATCCCAGCACTTGAGAGGCTGAATACAGGAGGATCACTATGAGTCTTCTGTAATGAGACCCTACAGACCCTGTACTAAATACATAAAAAGAAAAGAAATAGAAAGTGTTACTGGGTTTTCCCAAGTTTGCAGAAGTTGGCCTTAGTTTGTAGATGTTACCCTTACTTTGTGTGTGAAAACTGAACTCTCCTTGGAATTACTTGAAGTTTTTTGAACTTCACTGACCTTTCTCACCTGACTCTGGTCCCAAGAACCATCTTCTCCACTCGCACTTACCCCTATTTAGCTGTGAGACATCTGTAGAAAGATCTGATTATTGTTTTCCTTAGTATCTTAACTTGCTTACCTAGGATTCTCCTCGCTACTCCTGCTATTTCTTGTGGATTCAAACACCGGTAAAACAGGTTCCATATTCTGCAATTCGTATTTTGATAAAATCATTTTTAAATTAATTGCATTCATTACACAATCATATAACAAAGAAACTCCTCTCTAAAAATGAGGAAGAATTTTTAAAGGCCTATAGACAGTTTAAAAGCCTCTCTTTCACTTCCCCGCTCTTCCATTTTAGCAGTCTAGCGAGATACTTTGAAACATTTATGCTAATAAAGGAATTTTTTCTTTTTTTTTGAGGGAAGGAAAAGTTTATTTAGCTCACAGTTACTGGAGGTTTCAGTCCATATTCAGCGGGCTCCAAGGCAGAGTGGCACATGGCAGAGGGCAACCTTTCATGGTGGTAGGCAAGAGCAAGAGCACAGAGAGAGGTCCCAGCAGCTCAAGGAGCAAACTTCTCTTCCTATCTTACATTGAAATGCAAATCACCTGCCCTGCCTGAGGGGCGGGGCAGCACTCATTTCCACAATAATCAATTACAAATTTTGAGAAGCCACCTTATGACTGCATGAAGCTTTGGGGGAACACCTATGCACAAACCTTAACATTCTGCCCCTGGACCTCCAAAGACTCATGCACATACCTTTAAGCAAAAGACATTCTAGTCCAACTCTAAGAGTTGCCAGTCCCAACAGTTTCAGCATTGCTGAAAAGTTCAAGTCCCAAGTCTGTGAGCCTCTATACAAATGGAAATTAAACACATCCAACATTCAAAGGCACAAGGTACACATTACCATTCCAAAAGTTACACACAGCAGAATACCAATCATTGGGACCAGCACAAGTCCAAAATCCAGAAGGGCCAATATTAAATTCTGTAGGTCCTTGTGGAACATCCAAAGCAACCTGTGGCAAATTGTAAGCTCCCATGTGGCTCCAGCCCTATGGCACTCACGATGGTAGCTCCCATGGCTTCTCTCTCAGGCTGGCTTTGCTCCCTCTTTGTATAATCCACGTTTCTAGCTTTTCTAAACTTCACTCACAGCTTTACACACTGTCCTCTCAGGGTCACACTGCCTGGTCTTCCAGGCCTTCCAGGCCTCCCAGGCCTTCTGCGATCTAGGTGGAAACTTTCTTAATCTCAGAACTCCTGCATTCTCAGTGCACCTAAAACAAATGCCACGTGGATGATGCCAAGGGCTGCTTCCAGCTGGAGCAGTAGCCAGACTTCTTTTTCTTTGACTGTAGGAGTTGAGTGCATGGATTGCTGAGTACTCTGACCCTGATTCTAACGAATAAATTCTCCATGCCAGCACCATTCTGGAACCTGGTGTGGCTGCTGCCTCCATTCTGGAACAAAGGGCTCAGCGACTTTCTCCTCATGGCAAGGTCCCTGACCCTTGCAATTCTGAGGCTGCAAAGGGTGGAGACCTACCACCTCCTGTGATGCCCTCAGGCCATCTTTTCCATTCTCTGGTTCCTTCTCAGCAATGGAGAGCTTCTTACCTCTATCTTTGCAGTCTACAATTTTATTGGCACTTCCTTTCTGGCCAAACTCACAGCATTTTGAGCCATCCTGCTGGGCTCCTTGCTTTTGATTTGCAACATAAATCTGCCTAAAAGCCCCACTCTAGCAACCATGCCACTGCCCCAATATTTGACTGCTTTGAAATATCTTTTGAAAGATTCGTCAGTCTTCCATGTTTAAACTTAGTCTTAGGCAAAGTCTCTGGGTATACACAAAATGCAGATAACTTCTCTGCCAAGTCAAAACACGAATGATTGGGAGTCCAACAACCAATGCAGTTCTTCTTCCCAGCAGAAACCTCCCAAGCCTGGTCTTTACAGGCTAGCTTTCTGTCAGCCTTGTGGTCTGAGCTCTGACCAGAATCTCCCCTATAGAAGAGCCAAAGCTGTTCCAGCTCTTTGCAAGTAGGCAACATCTCGAAACCTTTCCTGTCTGTTCCCATAAGCCATTCCAAACACTTGTAATCCACATGATCAGGTTCAGCCACAGCAATGACTCCACTCCTGTGGTACCAAATTCTGTCATAGTTACTTTTCTCTCCCTGCTGGGACAAATACCTGATACTCAAAATGGGGAGGAAAGGTTTATGTAGCTCACAGTTACTGGAGGTTTCAGTCCATATTGAGCTGGCTCCAAGGCAGAGTGGCACATGGGAGAGGTCAAGCTTTCATGGTGGCAGGCAAGAGCAAGAGCACAACGAGGAGCAGAAAATTATTATTTTCTATCCAGACTAGAATTTTTTTTTAAGGAGCAGAATATATTTATTGGGGAGAGAAAGCTGCTATCCAAGAGAGGGATAAAGGGTACCCGAGTGGGTTATGTAAGAGTCTGCCTTATCCAGTGATTTTTACAGACTAAAACTATGTAGAATATTCTTCTAATATTAATATCAGGTTCTGAATACAATGGAGTTCTAGGTTATGAATTTCAGCTCTGCTATTTATTAATTGTTGATTTAGGTAAGTAGTAATCTATGTGAGTCTGAGTTCCCTGATTTTTAAAATGGCAATAATAGTTAATGCTTCATAGGTTTATTTACAGGCATATAATAATCACTGTGAATATCTTAGACATCTTCCTAAAAGAGCCTATCTATGATAACATCTATGAAATGCACCTATAAGATTAAAATATAGGTAACATTTGCCCCAAATTATTCCTTTCACTGACATTCATCAACTCTATCTTCTACTTATAAATTTGTGGAAAATTGTCTCATGAGTATGAATAACATAGCCTCCCAGAAATTGATCCTATCTTCAATGAAGTCTTTTCAATTCCGTCACTTAACTCCCCAGGAATAATCAAGTTTGCTCTGTTGTTTTGAGAATACAAAATTGAAAATAATAATTCATTACATACCGTGTATTCCTAAAAATGAGACCTCGCTAGAAAATAATCAGCCTTGAAAACTAGAAATTGAAGTCAATAGGCCTGTCTGTGCCTTACCTACTTTACAGAGGAGCCACCAAGCAAGAGCATAGTGATGGCAGCTAAGGCCAGGAGAGACCGACCAGGGTGGGCACTTTTAATCTCTAGTTTTCAAAGCTGATTCTTTCCAGTGAGGTTTTATTTTTAGGGTATGAGGATATATCTACGCAACCTATGCAAGTTGACAGGGACTAGGAATATTAAAATATATTCAACTATCCAGAAACTCTATTCATAACTAAAAGAGCAAAATTCTTACATTATGACAAAGGAAAAGACTTCACATAGCTGATCTCTTTTAAGTTTTATTAGTGAGACCCTTTTATACTCTTAAAAATTCCTGAAGATTACAAAAGGCTGTGTCATGCTGATACATACTATAGCAGCAGATCATTGTTATTCTTACAAGCTGAACAGTCAGCTAAGAAATTTTCTTTGAGACAGCTATTATATTTTGGCACACATCGGCCATTCTACTTAAGTTCCCTCCTCTTTTGAACAGAATATCCCAAATATGTGTATCGAGAGATCAAGATTTAATAAAATTAATAATTATTACTGTTCTATCAATGACATTGTTATTGTTTTTGTTTTTGTTTTTGCTGGCACTGTGTGTCCAGGCAAGGCCGGCAAGGCATGTGGTTTCAGAAATTGAACTCAGGTCTTTGCACTTGCCAGGTACGCACTTACACTGCTGAGTTAGCTCCCCAGATCTAACATTCTTAAGTGACACTGCTTTTTTTGTTTAACTGCAAGATTGACTTAGTGAAGAATACAAAGATCATTATTAGCACAATTTTTGTGTCAGTGCTATGATTTGTACTCAGGCACCAGCAGTTTTAACCAAAACACACAGAAGTGTTAGTAGCATTATGAAAATTATTTTGACCTCATAAATCTCCTCAAAAATCATAGGTACCCCCAAAATTCCACAGATCATACTTTAAGAACTGCTATTCTCCTGGGTGATTCATCTGTTTTGAATCCTAGAGTAATATAAATAATTTTTTACTGGAAACTGAGGTATTGATGCCTTTCTGTTAGAATATTGCAGAGTTTGTGGAGACAGTGTGGTTTTGAATCATACTGAAAAGAGGTCAATTTTAAATATGTTGAATATAAAATCACTGTAGGATCTTTAAATGAAAATATCATATTTATAATAAGATGTGTAACTAAGAGAGATCTGGATTGGTGTTTTTTTTTAACATTGAAAGCTTTTTATTAAAAAAAAGTTTTTAAATCAAAAAATAAATATACAGGTAAGTAATGCATATTTAACCCCAAATATTTCAGAAAAGACCTCTCCATAACATAAGGAAAGTCTCAGAAGTCCAACAATAGGAACAGATGCTTTTTTTTTTCCATTATCAGACTATAGTATTTATTATTTTTCAGATTAGGTGGAAAGAACAATTATATATTATTCACAAAACAGTTGTGAATACTGAGCACTATATTGGGACCTACAATATAGGTCTCAATACACTTCCCCACGTAAGTTGACCAGAAATACTATGATGTTTTATATTCAACCTTTTTTTTCAGGTTTTATTTTTTATTTTATTCCTTTTAATAAGAAACAACAATGTGTAACAATGTGACAGTTTCAAAACATGTTAGTCATATATTTCAATATTTGATACAGTGCATATTTGTTGTCTTCTTAGTAGTTATACAGAGCACAGGGTGTAGATGTTACAATTTTTCAAATCATTATTGGTACAACAAAATTTCTTCTCATTGAACTAAGAGAAGGTAGTTGTATACATAATCCAAAGTTCGATAATCGCAGTGGGTTATTGGTAAAACTGGCATTGTTCGAAGCTATTGATTTAAGCCTTGGACAGCTCAACATTCTAATCTAGCTTTACCTTTTATGTCTTGTGGTTAAACTTTTCTGCTGGGTGGTTAAGGGAAGTTATAAGCAAGACTTGTATAGCAAAACATGTAACTTTTGTATCTCTCAAGGTCAGTCAAAGACTCATCCAGAGGAACTGAATCTTAAAAGCCATTTGAGAATAAGAACAAAGCACTTATTTTCCTTTGTTTGCTTTGGATTTTTGATACAGAGTCTCACTGTGTAGTATAGCTGGCCTCAAACATGTAGTAATCCTGCCTTAACCTCCTCAGTTCTAGAATTTAATGTGTGTGCCACCATATGAGATTTGGCTTTTGACCTGAAGTGATTAACATATATAGTGGTACCTTAATGCTCCTCATTAGTTGGTTCCTGGATGTTCAACAAGTACCAAACAAATCCTTTGGGCTGGACAAGGTTAGTGAGTTGCAGGCCAGTCAACATGGGGAAGTTCTAGCTAGCCCATGGAAAATTACCACACAAACAATGACGACTGGAACAAAATGTTTCTAAAATTTGATGTATTTCAAAGCAGATGATACTTAGTTACTTTTCTCATTGTCTGGAGGACACCCAAAGGTAAAGAAGGAATGGTTTATTTGGCCCACAGTTTATTTGGCTTCAGTTCATAGTAGGCTATCCTCAAGGCTCTGTTGGCATGGCAGAGGAGATAAGGTTCACAGCAGGCAGAAGGTAGTAAGCAACAGTGAGCAACAATCTTTTATGTCTTATCTAAGCTGTTCACCTTTGGAACAGGTGGCACTAACACCCTCAGTCCTAGCATGGTATTGGTCCCAATATCACACACCCTAGATCTGGCCACCTCTAAAAAGGTGGCCCCACCTATGGCTACAAGAGGCTTTAGAGAGACATCTGTATACAAGCCATTACAAGTTCCAAGGCATGACTGTAGTTAGAAAGTTAGGTATATGTAGATCACCCAAGTAAATTGTATGGAATGTCAAGGGGAGAATTTTGTTGTTAAAAAAAAAAAAAACACTAGGAAGTAAAAATATAAAGGGAGTATAAAAAAGGCACTAGTGTAAATATGTACAAGGAACTATCAGAAGTAAAGAGAATACAAAATATAAATAATAAATTAGGGTTCCAAAGCTATGGGAAAAGAAAATTTAAAGAGTGCATTGAGCAATATCTCCTGCTCCAGAGAAGTCAAGAAAGGTAATGAGAAGTCTTAAGTGAAATGGCCTAGTGGATAATCATCATGGTCCCTTGAGAGTCAGTCATTCAGTGAAGAGGTAATAGAAGACAAAGCGCTCAGGTTACATTGTGAGCAGGATGGATGGGAAAGGAGGATATATCATTGATTATTGTGGCAAGAAACTTGGATGTAAAAGGTGAAATAGAATCAGTTGTTTGGTTAGCAAGGTTTTCAGTTTGAGCTTTTTTATTGTGCCCAAGGTCAGAGCCATTAGAGAAGGAGAAAGCAAGGGAAGATTAAAGGGGCATATAGGTCCCAGAGTTTGCCAGAGGATGAGAGGATTATCAGAGAGATTAAAGAAGCCTTTTTTGCTGAAATTGGTGAAGAAGAAGGCAAAGACAGTTGAAGATGCTGCCAAGTTTAGGATGTGGTAGAAAGAGCTTTAAGAGAGGGTTATCTAATGGGTAATCTTTTTTCTGTGAAGTACCAGGTAAAAGTTTTGAAATGGAGCAAAGAGATCTGGTCCAGTGAGGTCTCACGTTGCTTTGGTTTCTTCGAAGTGAATGAATGAAAGAGTCTGAGAGAACCAAAGAAAAAATATTGTAATCAGTGAAATAATCTAATTGTTGATTGTGATAACTACAGTTATGATTTAATTCTCCTGTTTTCCATTTATTTTCTCTAGGTTTAAGTGAAATTTTGTATAATATTGACTTCAAAAGCTTGTTCGCTGCTTTTCCACAGGCAGAATTAAATAATGAAAATAATAAACCTTACTAAGATTTACTCAATCTTTACTTTGAGTAAACATCTTTGAATTTTTACTCAAAGTCAGGCACCATGCAGATTTTTCACATAACATTAATCTGTGTGTGAGTCCCATATGCCATAGAAAATGGGTATAATTATCCCATTTTACATTTGGTGAAACCAAGGCTCCGAATAGTTTAATATTGAGATTGTTAAGCTACACATCTAGAATTTCCTAACTCATAATTCTATGTATGTGATATTTGAATTTTTCTTTCATTTTGACATACTGGGAACTATACCATGACTTTCACACTGAGCTGCAGACCTAGTTCTTCTACCTTATCCCTTTTTAGGACAAGATCTCGCCAGATCTCTAAATTGTCCAGGCTGGGGTTGAACTTTTAAGTCCTCTTACCTTAGCTTCCCAAGAAGCCAGGGTTGCAGGTATGGGCCATCATACCCAGCTAGAAAACTCTTGTTCTTAGTGACTTAATTTGCCTTGGGCTAGATTCCTGCCACTTTCTATCTTTCCTCAATAGTCTACCTAGTCATAGAACTTATAATATCCACAAAAAGAAAATACAAAGAGAAAACTTTCTATCGTAGCCCCTTTTTATTTAAATGTATAGAGTGTTACAAACTGAATATGATGTTTTCAGTCACTCATTTTAGAGTATTTAATATTAAATAAAAGTAAAACACTGTTTCACACTTTTTTTTTTTTTTTTAATTTATTTTTATGGCCGGCTCAGCCTGGCCTGAGGGCAGGGCTGGCGCAGCATGTGGTGCCGGGGATCGAACTGCGGTCCCTGCAGCCACCTAAGCTTTTCCAAGCAGGCGCTTTAGACCACTGAGCCATCCTTCCGGGCCCCCTGTTTCACACTTTAAAGGTGAAACAAAACAAACATAAAATATAAAATAGACTAATGTATATTCATGTGTGTATATACATAAATACATATATGCATAGAAAATGAATGGCTGAGCAGGTACTATTATCATTGATATCCTATAATCTACTGGCTGTGTTTGTGCATGTGTATGTGTGTGTTTGTATATACACATTCTAGCGATGAAACCTAAGGCCTGGTGCATACTAAGCATATAGCTCCACTACTGAGCTATACATCCTAATGTTTGTTGTTACTCTTTTAGTTGAACTCCAATAGAAAATTGAGATTTTTAAAAAAACTCTTAGAATGCAAAAATAATTTATACCTATGCCTTTTTTTCTATCAATTGATAATTTCAATAGATTTTTAAATATGAAAATCCAAGAAGGTGAAGCTCACAACATTTTCTGCCCTGCATATGAGTGCTTTCAACTTGTGCCTGTGGATATCATAGAAAGTGTAGTTTCTAAGGAGATGGACAAACGATACCTACAGTTTGATATTAAGGTATGCAACTAAAATCTGATAGCCAAAATTTTAACTTTACTAAACCTGTATAACGTTATTTGTTTTTATTTTTAAAACATAAAATGATTGATGTATTGGTCAACTTTTCCATTGCTTGGGCAAAGTACCTAACAATTTAAATGAGGTTTTTCTGGGCTCATGGTTTAAGAGATCTCAATCCTTGGTATGCTGACACCATGGAGGAATGGTGCACTGGGGAAGGGTATAATGGAGTAAGGCCCATCACTTCATAGTGGCCAGGAAGGAGCACTCAGGGAATAAGACCAGAGATTAGCTATTGTTCCGAAAGTCACACCACCAATACCCACCTACAATACCCAGAATTAGGTTTCTCTCAAACTAGGAAAATTGTCAATGAAGCACAAGCTAGGCATATTGATGCACACTTGTAATCCCAGCACTTGGGAGGCTGAGGCAGGGGTACCACCATGAGTTTAAAGCCAGCCTGGGCTACATTGTGAATTCACTACCAGCCTGAACTATATAGCCAGACACTGTCTTTTAAAAAAAAAAAAAAAAAATTTAGTCATCACATACAATTTCTGTCTTGGGCTAGAGATGTAGCTCAGTGCCTTCCATGCACAAGACCCTGAGTTCAGTCCCCAGTACCACCCTCCCAAAAAAAAAAAAACCTTTTGTTTCTCAGGAAAAATTTCATTAGGAAATGCTGACATTTTAAAGCAAGGCATTATTTTATCATAAAATACAAATGAAAAGCTATATGGTAATTTCTCCCAAAAAAACGTTATTGCTCAAAGCTGTGTACTCATTTGCCTATCATGCTTTTTCAAGATAATAAAGTATATACTATTTAAAGTTTTCCAAATATTTTATACTTCAAGCCTAGCATGGTGGCAATATGCCTGTGATCCCAGCTCTTAGGAGGCTGAGGCACAAGGATCACCATTAGGCCCGCCTGAGCTAAATAATGAGACCTTGTTTCAAAAGGAAAAAAATTCAAGACCAAGATCAAAATATTTTATATGCCAAAATAAACATATAGAAATAAAACTCTTAAATTATAGAAGTTTTATTCTAAGTAATAGTGTTATATAATAAATTACATTGTTTTTCTTTTTTTCTGCTTCAATTTGGTTTTAAAGCATGTATAAGAATGTCTTTGGTATAATATCATAGTTACATTTTAATTATCCTGTAGATTTAAGAATTTGCTAGCATGATATAACTAGTAATTTTGTACAAGATTCCGATAACAGTTCTTACAATCTTATTTCATCAGAAAAGTAGCATGTTGTATGAAAAAGAATTTTTAAGTTATATATTGCCTGTGTAAGAAAAATTACAGAACTTTCCTGGTGCCAAATAAGGACTTTGGCAGACCATGTGCAGCCTGCGGGCCTCTGGTATGCTCTGGTCTTCCTTAGCTCCCAGCACACAGGTAGGAAGCTTCTGCTGCTGTCAGTCCAAACTTTTAAGAACTTAGAAGTACTCTGAGTGGCCTGCCAGAGTCAGGAGAGCTATGATCTGTGGGCCCATTGCAAACAGCTACAGAGCTTTCCTGGCACCATTTAAGAAATTTGGCAGGCTTTGGGTAGCTTATGGGACTCGGTCTGGGAGCTTTAAAAGTATCAAAACACAGAAACATAAAGCATTCTCAATGATCTAGCACACCCAGACTAACTCCAGGAGACAGACATAAAACAACTTGTAAATCTTATACCTGAAGTCTCTGAAATGATAATACTGAGATAAAGGAACAAGTCTATCAGGCTATAGAAGAAATAATCTCTGAGGTCCAAAAAACAAAACATAACAGTCATTAAGGAATTGCTCTGTAAAACGGAAGATGACATAGATAGAAAAACAGGAGAGGATCAGGCAGATAGCTCAGCAGACTAAAGTGCCTGCCTAGGCAGAGCACTGTGGCTAGTGTTCCATTCCTGGAGCGCTGTGCCAGCCCTGCGCCCAGGGGACACTGAGGAATCAATTAAGACTAGGCGTGTGGTGGTACCCACCTGTAATCCCAGCACTTGGGAGACTGAAAACTGGAGGATTACAATGAGTCCAATCTACTTAGTGAGACCCTGTACACATTGTACACTGTAGATCCTGTCCTAAAGTCATTGAAAGAAAGAAAGACAGACAGATAGTCATTACAAAAATTATGGAAACACTTGTTATGGTTTGTGTCTAGTTGTCCCCACAAAGCCTCATGCAGTCATAGAGTGGGGACATCTAGAGTTTGAGATTAACTCATGATCCACTTGGATTATGGGTGATCCAGAAAGGAAGCACCAGGAAAGGTAACGGACTGCAAAGATAGAGCTAAAAGGATCTCCATTGCTGGGAAGGAACCAGAGAATCAAAAAGATAGTCTGAGGGCATCAGAGTTAGCAGTTCTCTACCCTTTGCACCCTCAGAATTACAAAGGAGAGATTGCCTTGAGAAGAAAGCCACAGAGCTCCATGTTCCAGAATGGTGCCAGTGACCACACCAGGTTCTAAAATGGTGCCAGCATTCCTATTCCTTGGAATCAAGGTTAAAGAGTTCATCAGTCTAGGCACTCAACCCCTACAACCAAGAAAGAAGGAAGCTTGGCCACTGCTCCAACTGGCAGCAGACCTTGGCATCATCCACATGGCATTGGTTTTTGGTGCATTCATAATGCAGGAGTTCTGAAGTTAAGGCTTCCACCTCAATTTCAGGAGCCAGGTGATGTGCCCCTGAGAAAGCAGTGTACAACGCTGTGAGTGAGAAGCCAATTCAGTGGAAACCCCAGAGGTTTGGAAAAGCTATGAGGTGGATCATCTAAGGGAAACTGCAAAGAGGCTGCAAAGCCAACCTAAGAGAGAAGCCATAGGAGCTCCACCATGAATGCCATAGGGGCAGAGCCATGTCAGGCCTTTGGAGCCCACAACTCAGTGCAGATTGCTTTGGATGTTCCAGTTGAAACTATGAGATTTAATGTTTGCCCTGCTGGATTTTGGGCATGTGTTGGTGCCAGTGTTTGGTATTTCCCTGTTGTTTGCAACTTTTGGAGTAGCAATGTTTATCTTGCGCCTTTGAATGTTGGACGTGTTTAACTTTTCTTTTGTACAGGAGCTCACAGCAAAGAGTTTGCCTAGGATCTTGGAGGAGACTTCAGACTTGGACTTTTCAGCAGTACTGAAACTGTTGGAACTTTGGGAACTCATAGAGATGGACTAAAATGTCTTTTGCACAAAGGGACATGTGCATGAGTCTTTGGGGACCCAGGGGTGGAATGTTATGGTTTGTGTCTAGTTACCCCCTCAAAGCCTCATGCCGTCATGTGGTGGGGACTTCTAGAGTTTGAGATTAACTCATGACCCACTGGCATTATGATTGATCCAAGGCTAGGACTATGGGTCTTAGTACTGCTGGGATTATGGGTATGAATGTTACACCCAGCCTGAGGCAGAGAACCTGAATGTAATATAAGACAGAGACAGACTCTCTCTGTTGCCATTGTTGCTGTTCTGCTGCCATGAACTGCTACTCTCTGTCATGTGCTCCTCAGCCTTGAAGCCAGCCAAGTATGGACTGAAACCTGCAGGTGTTGTGGACTAAATGAACCTTTTCCTTCATTTTGGGCGTCAGGTATTCCAGCAGTGAGAGAAGAGTAACTGAGACACACTGAAATAACAATAAAGGAAAGAGAATGCATAAAACAAGTTCAAACAAATATCTAGGATGCTAAGATCTCCATTGAAAGCTGGAAAAACCACTCGAATAAAACTGAAGATAGACTCTCAGACCTTAAACATAGTGTTGCAGCTAATGAACGTGAAATTAAAAATCTCTTGAAACTAACAAGGCACCAGATCATAACAATTCAACAGCTACAAGATGATGCAAGGAAAAATAGTATAAGAATAATAGGTGTCAATGAAACAGGAGGAAACAACACAAATGAAAAGACTATTTGCAGAAGTACAAGCAGAAAATTTTCTAAACCTGAGAAAAGAAACCGATACAAGTGAGGCTTATAGAATTCCATACAGTAAAAATCACAATAAGTGTACACCTATGCACATAATAATTAAGATACCAAAAATTCAGCTAAAGAATATTAAAATCTTCTAGAGAAAAGAAACATCACCTACCATGGAAAGCCAAGAAGAGCTTGGAGTGAAATATTTGAGCTCCTGAAGGAAAAAAACTTCCACCCCAGATTGATATGTACTGAAAAACTATATCAAATTCAGTGAGTAATAATTTCCTTCCATGAAAAAAAAAAAAAGATGCAAAACAAGCTGGGCGTGGTGGTGCATGCCTGTAACCCCAGCACTCAGGAGGCTGAGACAGGAGGATCAGTGCAAGTTTGAGACCAGCCTGGGCTACAAAAGTGAGCTCAAGGCCAGCCTCAACTGCGTAGTGAGACCCTGTCTCAAAGAAGACCAAAAAAAAAAAATCCTTCCATGCCAAAGACCAATTGAAGAAATTCATGACCACCAAACCCTACAAAGAGTAGTGATGGGCATACTAGAAAGAGACAGAAGTGATCACAGCTTCAGGAACAATAGAGAAGAACCACCAAACTGAACAAGTAATTAAAAACAGGGGAAAGACAGAACCTATAATAGGAAAATAACATGACAAAGATAAGCCAATACATAACAGTTATAAGCATCAGTGTAAACAGCCTCAATTCACCAATCAAAAGAAACAGACAACAGAGTAATAAAATCAAACAACATGCTACATACAAGAAATACACTTAGCTCAAAAGGAAATTGACAGACTAAAAGCCAAAGGGTGGAAAATAATCCTCCATGCCACAGGAAATCAGAAAAAAAGCAGGGATAGCTATCGTAGTTGCCAGCAGTATCAACAAAAATCATCCAAAGGGATAAAGAAGCTCACTATATACTTGTTAAGAGAAAACTACGAGAGGAAGAGAACAATTATAAATATATGTGCATTCAACATAGGAGTGTACTCCTACATGAAAAAAATTTTAGGGGCAGGAGGGCTGGGGATAGAGCTCAGTAGAATAAGCACTTGCCTGGCAAGCACAAGAGCCTGAGTTCAATCTCCGGTTCCACAAAAAAAAAAAAAAACATGAAGCTGAGGCAGGAGGATCAGTGCAAGTTCAAGACCACCAGCCTGGGCTACAAAAGTGAGCTCAATACCAGCCTAAACTGCATAGCAAGACCCTGTCCTAAAAAGACAAAAAGAGAAAGAGAGACAGAGAGAGAGGAAAGGAAGGAAGGAAGGAAGGAAGGAAGGAAGGAAGGAAGGAAGGAAGGAAGGAAGGAAGGAAGGAA
>PVJA010014946.1:0-46405 GCA_004027025.1 Myocastor coypus
CTCCATGCTCTTCTTGACTTCATGGTTTGTGAAGAGAAATCCGCTGTTATTCTGATGGGTTTTCCTTTAAATGTGATCTGTTTCTTTTCTCTAGCAGCTTTTAGTATATTATTCTTCAGCTGGATTTCTGGTATCTTGACTATTATATGTCTTGGCGTGTTTTTAGTTGGGTTGATGTTATTTGGGGTTCTGTAGGCTTTAATTACCTGAATGTCTGATTGTTTTCTCAGATTTGGGAAGTTTTCTGCTATTACTTCTGCCCATATTCTTTTTATATCATTTGTATTGACTCCTTCTTTCTCATTGATTCCCATTAATCTCACATTGTTCATTTTTGCATCGTCTTGCAGATGATGAATTATTCTTTCCTGCATTCTGGTTGATTTTAAAAGGTCCTTTCTTACTCTTTCACTGGCTGCAACCGTGTCTTCAAGGTTGGAAACTCTATCTTCATTTTCATTCATTCGGCTCTGCCAACTTGTGATCGAGGTTTTTATTTTCTCGTATATCTCTTTGAAACTGTTTCATGCGATCTGTGTCTTTCCTATATTGCTCCATCAGGGAGTCCTTCATTTTTCTAGTCTCCTCTAATTTTTTATCGATGTCTTTTTTAATAGTATTGAAGTCTGTCATTATGGTTATCCTTTCTCTCTCTAATACAGAGATTATTTCTGTTCTGTTCTCCTTTCTTCTTTTGTGTAGTTGTTCCCCTACTTGGGATGCTATTGATGTAGGCATGTCTTTGTGAACTTTAGATATTATTTCCGCTCTGATGTCCTCTATACGTTTCTCCAGCCGTTTTTCCACTTCATGTATTTCTTTTTTTTACTTCAGATGTTATCTCTGATCTCAGTTGCTCTATAACTTTCTGCACTTGTGTGTCTGCCTCAGATGCTACCAATTCAGAGGTTTCATCTGTATAATTCTCATTTTCTTCCATGATAGTGTCTTCTGTATTTGGTTTGTGTGGGCACGGGTCCTGAGATTGCCTCCTACTCCTTGTTGTTATCATTTTGTATGGAAGCGACCTCTGCACTTTGGTGGCATTATGCTGTGTCTATAGGTGTTTGGTCTGGAGACTCCAAGGTGGTTCCTCTACAGAGCTTTCTGACTCTTGTGTTGGGGCTCTGGCTGCTAGCTTTTGTGAATCCTGGCGGATGTGGTCTCTAGGTAGAGGTGGAGCTTTGGGATTGAATAGTCCTTGTAGGCTCGTGGACCAGATTGGTTGCCAAAGGAGCTATTTGATGGGTTCGGTTCTGGAGCTTGGGCTGGAGGGGTTCAAAGAAAAAGGGTGGGGAGGGGCCAGAGGCGAAGGCGGGCCAAGGATCCTGACTCAGCAGCCTGGGACTCAGGTCCCAACTGGAAGAGGAAGTTAGTCGCGGGAACACAGAGGCGGGGCAGAGGGTCGCAGGGGGCTTACCTGCGGCAGGCGCGAGGGCTGGGCTCCCAGTGGTGAGGTTTGGTTCTGGGCTGGAACAGGAAGTTAGTCGCGGGAACGCAGAGGCAGGGCAGAAGGGCGCAGGGGGCTTACCCGCGGCGGGCGGGCGGGCTCAGCTCCCAGTGGTGTGGTTTGGGTCTGGGCTGGAACAGGAAGTTCTGAATATTAGTCTATTAATTTCATCTTTTTAAATGTTTGGTCTACTATTGGCCTTTTGCATTTACACGTCAGTTTCAGTATTAGGTTCTCAGTTTCAGTATAAATGTCTGCTGGGATCTAGACTGGAATTATATTGTATCCATAGGTCAACTTGAGGAAAATACACTCTTACCAATAATGAGTTTTCTACTGGGTTGGCGAGATAGCTCAGTAGAATTAAGTGCTTGCCTGGCAAGCACAAGGGCCTGAGTTTAATCCCCAGTTCTGCATAAATAAATAAATAAATAAATAAATAAATAAATAACCTATAATGAATTTTATGATCAAGAGACATGGTATATCCATATAGTTATAAAATTGCAATAATCTCTACATGGTCGTGCCAAGTTTAGCATATAGGATTTTCCTCCTTTGTCATCTTTAACTTTTTACTGTTTATAATTTTATGATAACTGAATTTTAAGATTACATAAATTTGCTATATAAGTGCAAATATTTGTGTATATTTTAAATTTACATTATTATCTATAGTTGCTGTAGCACATCATTTAATATTGTCATGTATTCTACCGAATATCTCTACTTACAGTAAGCTGTATAAAGTCAGGGACAGAGTTATGGTGTCGTCTTGGTATCAATTAAATATAAAATGGAAAAAAAATAGTACTTTCTGGATCTCCTGTTGTCATTAAATATATAAGTCAAAATCTATAATTCCTTTCTGAAATAAAAATACAAATAAAATTTAAACAAAATGCCTACATAAGATACTGTCATGAGCAATAGATCTCCATGCCATTTCTTAACCTTATGCACAGATAAGCCAATAGATTTTTTTTTTCACTAGAAAGAATTTTTTTGTTTAAGTTAGTTTTCTCTCCACGGAGAATCAAGCTGTACAGGGAAGATTGAGAAAACTGGTAGGCTTAAAGCAATATTTAATAACTACTTAATGCCTGATATGCAAGCCATTTCTAAAATATATTATGCACAAATTCAGTGCACTCCTGTTCCCGTCACATAACTGAGCTCTTTGAAATAATAAATTCAAAATACATATTAACCATGCTAATGCTTGAAGAGATTATAAGCATTTGAGAATTCAAGTTGTGACTGAATACTCCAAGATCATCCCGTGTTCATCAGCGTTACCTTTTGTGTTATAAATACTGTCCATGTTTAATTGTTTATTGGCTTACTATTTACTTGGCAAGTAAAACCAAGCACAAATCGGTTGTAAATGATAAAACAAAAACAGAAATCCACATGTGATATAAGATGGTCCTTCACTTTTTAGACAAATTGAGCATTATGTAGGAATTCAAATGAAGGAAGCGTATGTTTTTAAATGTATAATCACAGTTACATGAAAAGGATATTTATGACCCAGAAACTCATTTGTTTTTATGTATATGGCTAAAATATGGCTCCCATGTACATTAGGATGGACAGGAGAATAAGGACTTTAGATGCAAGTACATAAATGTCTGTGCAGATCTTGAATAGAGCAAGTGATTTTAATAAGCTTTAACAGACATAAGACTTCACATTTTCAATAGAGATTTGTACTAGCTGTACTTTTTGACCAGGATATTCACTCTGGGTCCAAAATTACTTGAACATTAAGAATATTGTCTGATTCACTTTCCACTCACACAGATGCATGTTTCTTGAGAATCCTCATACCAAGTTCATGCATCACTCTTTAATGAATATAGGTGCAAAAATTCTCAAGTTGCTAACAATACAGTGAATACAGGGTATAGGTGCAAGGAATCATCAAAAAGATCATATATTCTGAACAAACAGGCTTCATCCCAGAGATTCAAGGTTGGTTCAACACACAAAATAAATTTTTATTATTTTAAGTTGCTTTGTTTTTTTCTCTTTAAAAATTTCAAAATATAAAAGGTGATATATAAACATAAGCAAGGACAAAAGTAACATGATCATTCAATGATGCAGAAAAAACTTTTGACAAAATGCAGTATCCTTTCACCATTAAAATCCCTGAAGAACATAGGTACAAAAGGACCTTCTCTCAATCTGATAAAAGTCATTTCTGATTAAACTTCCTTCATTATCATACTGAAGGGAGAAAAACTGAAAAACTTTCATTGAAATTAGAAACAGGACCAAGATGTCCACTGTCTAACACAGGAAACAAGTCATAGTGAAAGAGCTATACAAGAAAGCTATGTGCACTAAAATCGGAGATTCAAGAGGTCCTCAGAGAGTCGAAAGGTATCCCTTGTTCCTGGGTGAGCCAGCAGATGCTGTACTCTACAAGGCCATATTTTCAGAATTGATATATAGCTTTAACATATGCACAGTCAAAATACCAACAGTATTCACATTACTACAGAAAATAATCCTAAATTCACTTGGAATCAAAACAGCCAAAACAATTCTAGTAATAAACAAATGGGAACCATCAAAATCCCAGACAGTGATAAAATCCGTAATCATGAACATCAGTGGAACAGATAAAGGCTACAGAAACAATTTCAATTATATTCAAGTGTTTTATACTGGACAAAAGAGCCAAAATATACCATGAAGGAAATGTAACTTCCTTAATAAGTGGTGTGAGAGAAACTATCCACATCGAGCAGATTGAATTGCATTTAGACCCATATTGCTCATCATGTACTTAAGCAATATTCCAAACTGGATCAACAACCTACATATTCAAACAGAAACATTTAACCTGATTGAAGATAAAAATAGGTAAAATTCTTTTTTTAGAAAGAAGAGTACAAATTAGAATTTAATCAGAAAAATTAAAAGTGATACACAATTTCACTTAACAAAATAATACGAATTTCACAGTATTTGTTGTTTTCTTCCAGTTATTTGTTTTACAGATATATGCATGTAAATTTGGAAGAAAGAAATGTGTAAGAAATTAAGAAGAGAAAAAGTACAAACAGTAGAAAAAAGTGACAAAACTAAACAGAACATTGTTAGCTGCTTCCTTCCATAGACTGGCAGAAATGCACAGTACTGTTGTCCAAGCCATCCTGCTTACATACATAGATACATTTCTTTTCACTATTCCCTCTCTTGTCCTTCCCAACTCAGTAACTCTTTCATTTTGAATAAGTTCATTTCCTTTCCAGTATCTATTGTACTGTGCAGATTCCATTTTTCTGTTTCAAACTCTCACGCTAACGAGACAATACAATGTTTGCACATATGGGTCTGATTTACTTCACTTAAGAGTATGTTCTCTAGTTGCATACATTTACCAACAAAATACTCACATTTATCCTGTTTTATAGCTGAACAATATTCCATTGTGTAAAAATACCACATCTTTTTTATCCATTCTTCAGTTGATGGGCATCTGTATTGTTTCCAGGATTTAACTAAAACTAATTGTTTTGCTATAAACATGGGTGTATATATGTCTCTGTGGTCTGAAGTTTCCAGTTCTTCTGGAAAAATATGCAGGAGGAGAAGAGCTGGCTTGAATCTGACCTCTAATCTTAGCTTTTCAAGGAACCTCCACACTGATTTCCATAGTGGTTATACCAGTCTGCACTCCTACCAACAGTGGAGAAGGGTTCATTTTCTCTACAGCTACTCCAGCATATGTTACTCGCTGACTTCTTGATGTTGTCCATTCTTTCTGGTGTGAGATGGAATGTCAGTGTTGCTTTTAATTTGATTTCTTGAATGACCAATGATATTGAACATTTTTTCATATATTTGCTTGCTCTTTGTATTTCTTCCTTTGCATCATCTCAGATGCCCATTTTTTGATTCAGTCTTTGAATTTGGTGGATCTGATTTTTTTAATGCTTATATGTATTCTAGATACTTTGTCAGAGGGACAGTAGGCTGTAATTGTCCTGATTTCTGAGTTTTCTTTTTACTTTGTTGGAAATTTGGTTTGTAGTGCAAGAATTTTCAAAAGGACGAGATTCCAGTTCTTGATTATTTGAAGTATTTCCCATGAAATTTGGTTGTTGTTTTTTTTTTTTTTTAATTTTTATTTATTTTATTTTATTTTATTTTTTCTTGTTTCAGAACCCTTGTTCATTCACTCGTCTTCACGGCCGGCTCAGCCCGCCCCGAGGGCAGGGCTGGCGCAGCATGTGGTGCCCGGGGATCGAACCACGGTCCCTGAAGCCACCCAAGCTTGCCCAAGCTTTCCCAAGTTTTCCCAAGCAAGTGCTTTAGACCACTGAGCCATCCCGCCAGGCCCTGAAATTTGGTTTTTGCTCATAAACTTTCTATCTACCCCTATCTCTTTTAAGATTCATACCTGCATTTTTTTCCACAAGATTTAGTGTTTCTGTTTTAATATTTAATCTTTGATCCATTTTGACTATAGCTTCATGTATCATGATAGGCATGTTCTACTTCTAGCTTTTCAGCATGTGAAAAGCCAGTTTTTCTGGCAGTATTTATTGAAGAAGCTATCTTTCTTCCAGGGAACTTGTTTGATCCCTTTATCAAAGATAATGTGGCTGAATATGTCTGCAGTTGTGTCTACATGGTCTAATCTGTTCCATTGACCTCAGGTCTGTCTCTATGCCAGTACCATGCTGATTTTATCATAGTAGCTTTATGACATAATTTCAGGTCAGGAATTGTGATACCTCCTGTTTTTCCTTTGTTTCCCAGAATTGCTTTTGTTATTTCTGGTCTCTTCTGGTTTGAACTGAATTTGAGCAGTTTTCTGTAGCTCTGTGAGACACAACAATGGTATTTCATAATCAGGATTACATTGAATCTGTATAACAATTTTGGGAGTATGGCCATTTCCATAATGTTGATTATTCCTATCCTGTAGCATGGAATGTTTTCCCATTTTCTCAAATCCTCTTCAATCTCTTTTCTCAGAGTACTATGATTTTCATTGTATAAATCTTCTACTTCCCTTGTGAGATTGATTCTAAACTCTTTCTTTCTTTCTTTCTTTCTTTCTTTCTTTCTTTCTTTCTTTCTTTCTTTCTCTCTCTCTCTCTCTCTCTCTTTCTTTCTTTCTTTCTGGATGTCATTGGGAAAGGCATGGTGATTTTTTATCACTATAATGTGAAAGATGATTTATTTGGGTTGTTCTTTTCTTTTTATGTGCAAATTTAACTTGTAAACTTGCCTTTTAAGACAGTTTTTATTGCATCCATGGGTTTCAGTAGGCTGTATTTGAATTTCCATTTCATTATACATGTTTCTTAATTTCTTCTTTAATTTCCTATGTGACCCACTGGTTGTTTAGGTGATTATTGTTTAATTTCCATGCGTTTATGGTGTTTTTGTAGTTTCTTTAATAATTTCCCTAATTTTCTTCTCTCTGCATTTATTATTTGTGGATGAAAATGCTACTAATTTTTCGGTGTTGACTTTGTATCCTGCTACATTACTGAATTTGGTGATTAAATCTACAAGACTGTTGGTGAAGCTTTTGGGGTACTCTGTGTCAAGTATGTCATCTGTAAATAATGATAATTTCACTTCTTTTCCAATCCTTATTCCTTTTATTACTCTCTCTTATCTAATTGCTCTAGTTAATGTTTCCAGAACTATATTGAATAGGCGTGGGGACAGTGGACAACCACAACCATGTCTTGTTCTCACTTTTAAAGTGAAAGCTTTCATTTTTTATCCATTTTAGCATGATATTGGTTGTTGGTTTCTCATAGCTGACTTTTATCAGGTTGAGATATAGGCCATCTATTCTGATTCTCTGTAGTATTTATTCATGAGTAAGTATTAGCTTTTGTCAAAAACTTTTTCTGCATCTATTGAGATAATCATATGGCTTTTGCTCTTCGTTCTATTGATGTGGTGTATTACATTTATGGATTTGGATATGTTGAGCCATCCCTGCATTCCTAGAATGAATTGTACTCACTCATAATCTTCTTGATGATTTACTTGATACTGTTTGTTAGTATTTTATTGAGAATTTTAGATATGTATTCATTAGAGAAATTGACCTGTATTTTTCTTTCTAAATTGTATCTTTCTCTGTTTTTGGAATAAGAGTCATACTTGCCTAGAGTTTGGGAGAATTGCTTCCCTTGCAGTATCATTGAACAGTTTGAGAAATGTTGGCAGTAAATCTACCAGGGCTTTTTTCTTTGTTGGTAGGTTTTTTTATTATTATTACATTTTCAATTTTGTTTCTCAGTATTAGATTATTCATAGTTATCTTCTTGACTCAGATGTGGCATTTCATATGTATCTAGGAAACTGTCTATTTCCTTTATGTTTTTCATCTGTTAGAATAAAGATTTTGGGAGTAGGTATTGGTGATCTTCTGATTTTCTCTAGGATCTGTAGTTATTTTGCCTTTTCATTCTTTAGAGTATTTTTTTTTCCCTTTTTTGATTAGGTTGCCTAGGGCCTTAACAATTTTATTCTTTCAGGTAACCAATTCTTTGATTCATTTATTCTTTGTACTGTTTTATGCATCTCCAATGCATTAATTTCTGCTGTAATCTTTATAATTTCTTGCCCTCTTTCAGGTTTTGGGTTTGACTTGCTCTTCTTTGTCTGTAAGCTTGAGATACAACATAAGATCATTTATTTGGTCTTGTTCTGTTCTTTTTATGTGTAAGGTTATCTCTATAAACTTTCCTCTTAAAGACAGTTTTCATTGCATTCACAGGTTTTAGGAGGTTGTGTTTGAATTTTTGTTTGACTGTAAATATTTGTAAGTTTCTTCATTAATTTCATCTGTGATCCACTGGTTGTCTAGGTGGTTGTTATTTAATTTCTATGTGTTCATGGTATTTTTGTAGTTCTTTTTTTTTTTTGTCAATTTCTATTCTTTATTTCACTGGGTCAGATAGTATGCATTGGGATAATTTTAGTTCCTTTATATTTACTTAAAAATGGTCTGTGTGCTAGCATGTGATCTCTTTTGTAGAATGTCCTCCTATGTTAGCTAAGAATGTGTATTTCATTACTGCTGGGTAAAAACACTGTAAAGGTCTACCAAGTAATTTCTTCACAAGTTTAGTTTAGGTCTGTTTTTTCTCTGCTGATTTTTTTGCCTACTTGGTTCATCTCTTTGTGACAATGGCTTATTAATGTCCTCTATTACTATTATATTATTGCTCATTTGAATTTTCATGTTTGTTAAAATCTGTCATATTAGGGGATGCTCTACATTTATATTTATAGTTGTTATTTCTTCCTCTTTCAGTTTTCCCTTAACAAGTATGTAATGATTTCTTTATGTCTTTGCATGGCTTTTGACAAAGTTGATATTGTCAGCAGCCAGGATAGCTAGCCCTGCTTTTTTCAGATTTCCTGTGGCATGAAGGATTATTTTCCCCCTTTTTAATTATTTGCTCTGTTTGTTTGTTTCCTTTCTGTTGATTTTGAAGCTATAATCATTTCTGTGTCTTTCTGGAATATCAGTCAATACTGTTTGTAGGATTGGTTAGGTGGTCATGAATTTGTTTAGTTCTTTGTTAATGTAGGATCTTATTTTGCCATTGAATTTGATACATAATTTTGCACGGTACCTCAATCTAATTGAAAATTATTTTACTTTAGGACTTGAAATACTTCACCCCAAGATTTTGTTGACTTTAATGGTTTGTGCTGCGAAATCTGCCATGATTCTGATGGGCATTTTGTTGTAGGTGATGTATTTCTTCTCTCTAGCAGCTTTTAATATTCTGTTCTTTTGCTGAATTTCTGAAATCTTTTTTTTTTTTTTTTTTGTACCAGAGGTTGAACTCATGCGCTTGCCAGGTTAGTACTTATTCTACTGAACTACTTCCCCAGCTCTTCTAAAATCTTGATTATTATTTTCTAGGTGTAGATTTAGTGTAATTATGGCTACGTGGAATTCTATATGCCTCACTTATTTGTATATCAGATTCTTTATCATGTTTGGAAAATTTTCTGCTAGTACTTCTGAAAATAGACTTCATGTCATATGTGCTGACTTCTGATGCTTCATTGACACCTATTATTCTTACATTATTTTTCTTTTGATCATGTTGAAGCTGCTGAATTGTTTCCTGGCTCCTTGTTAGTTTTAATATATCTTTCTTTTCATGTTCATTAGCTACAACACTGTCTTCATGTCTGTCTTTACTTTCCTTCAAGCAGTTTGAGCAGCCTTCAATGAGGTTCTTAGTTTCCTGGATATCTGTTTTTATGTGCTTCATACATTCTGATTTTTTCCTGTATTGTCCACTGAGTGGTTCCATCACTTTTCTATTCTCTACTTTTGATCTATGTCTTCTTTAGCCATGCTGAGCAATCCTCTCATGTTTGTTGTCATATGCTGTTATTTCTCATATAGTCTGATGGGCTTCTCTACTTCAGTTGCTATCATTTCAGAAATTTCAGGTGTGTGATTTTCAAGTTCTTGTATGTCTTTGTCTCCTGGATTTTCTGTGGGTTGGAGAGAGGATAGAGATTGCCTTTTGTTCCTGTGTTATGGCATTGTTTCCAAGCTCCCAGTTATCACTCAGAGTCCTGCAGGCCACATGAAATCTACCAAAGTTCTTGAAAGGCTCCAGGAAAGTTGGAGCCCTACTCTCACTGGGCCCTCAGATTGTAGCTCTCTTGTGTCCCAAAGACCACTGAGTTTTTAAAGTTTGTGTGAGCACCAGCAGAAGCTCCTGCACTCTTGAGGCTGAGGAAAGTCAGATCTTATCAGAGTCTCACATGCTTCCCAGAATCTGCCAAAGTTCTTAAATGACCATAATAGGTCAAATTTTAAAAGTTTTAGGCCTAGGGAAGTATTAAGTAGTACCCTGGTTACACAGGAAATGGTACGAAGAATCAACCAATAGGATCATATCAATCAAAAACTACACAGAGGAATTAAAAAACCAATAGAGTGAAGAGACAGCCTTTCATAATGGGAAGTTTTTTGCCTTTAGACATAAGTAATATCTGGAATATATTTTTAAAAAGCTTGAAAAATGTAGACTCTCCAAATTTGAAGACTCAGTCCAAAGATGGGCAAGTGAAATAACTCCACAGTTCACAGAAGTAATACAAATGGCCAATAAATACATGAAGAAATGCTTCATACCCCTGACCACTAGAAAATTGTAAATTAAAACACTATGAATATTCTTCACTCTGGAAAGAATGGCCATCATCAAGAAGACAAATAATAACAAATGCTGGCCAGGCTGACAGGAAAAGAAGCCATTTATAATGTTAGTCAGTGTGTAAATGACTACAACTACTGGCCAGGCATAGTGGCACATGCCTGTAATCCCAGCACTTGGGAGGCTGAGGCAGGAGGATCGGTGCGAGTTTGAGACCAGCTTGGGCTACAAGAGTGAGCTCAAGGCCAGCCTGAACTGCATAGCGAGACCCTGTCTCAAAAAGACCAAAAAAGAAAAAAAAAAAAAAAAAGAAAAGAAAAGAAAAAAATGACTACAGCTACTAATCAGAATGAGTATTTCTCAAAAAAACTAAACGTAGAAATTCTATTTGAGCCCATTGCTGGCCTTCTACATATCTTTCCAACAATGTTAAATACGTCATACTAACCGTATCTGTGCATACCCATGTTTGTACCAGCAGAATTTACAATAGCAGAATCTTGTCTGAAACCTATATGTCCAGTAAGAGATGAATAAATAAAGAAAATGTATTTATACCAAACAAAGTAGTACTCTGCCATAAAGAAAGATTAAACTTGAGTCATTTGTAGGGAATTGGATGTACTTTGATAGCACAGTAAGTAAAATATATGACACAAGTTTAAATAATGCATGATTTCTCTTATATGAAAACTCTAAATTATACATAAAAACAAAATAAAATATAGAGAATAGGAAGAGAGAGATAGAGCTTTCTTAGATGAGAAGAGGATCAACTGATAAAGTGGAAGAGGGAATCAAGGAAAGGGGTGAAAATAGAATTGATATGACATATGAGATATGATTGTGAGATATATATATAGTTTGTGTCTGAATGTCCTCAAAAAATCTCATGCAGTCACAGGAGGGCACTTTTCTGAGGTGGTTGAATCTGGAGTTTGTGATTGATTCATGGTTAAGTGCTGGGATTAATGGTGTGAGTGCTATACTTGCCTTGGTTGGAGTAAATTGCATGCCATGTAAGGGATAGAAAGAGGCATGTTCCGTCACTTGGGTTGTTGCTTTTGCTGTCTTTTGCAGGCATGAATGAATGGTTGCTCTGGTGCCACTCTGCCTTACAGAAAATAGGTTATGAACTAAAATCTTTGTAAACTGTGAGCTAAATAAATCTTCCATCCTTTTATTGTTGAGTGCTGAGTATTTTGTCTCAGCAGTGAGGAAAGTAACTAAGCCAATTACACGAGGAATGTAAACATTATGTACTGCAAAGATGTGCTAGTAAAAATGAAATGAGTTACTGGTTTAAAACTTAGTATTATTCAAGAGTTTTCACTGTTTTTTTTTTTTTTTTTGATACTGTTAAAATACCTCAGCTCTGTTACTTGAGATCTTTATGATTAAAAAATTGTGCTCACTCAATTTATATTGTGCAGAGATTTTGAGGTTGGAAGTAGACATGGCTATTAATATGCTTTCAACAGTGATCTTTCAATTTCTATGACTTCTCTGTAAATTTTGGAAACTTTTTATTTCCATTTGAAATTCCATAGCCTGTTTCACTAAATTTTATTAGGTTTAGTTCTTTTAAAGAGTAAACACTTGACTTCTCTATTAAGAAATTTTCTGTCTTTATATGATTTGAATAGGATCAGTTTCAGTTGGATGATATTTCAACAGTAGGTTTCTATGGCAGTCACTGGAAATGACAGTTCCAGAACCTTTGGTAATAAGGTCCCAGCATTTTGACTTTGGATACTTATCTGCCATTTGTTTCTTTCACTTTTCATAAATGTAAAAGGATAAGTCAAACCACCAAAGGATTAAGGAATGTGGCTTTTGGTACGTATTAAAACAATGATCTCAAAATCTGAACTGGCATCTTGCCTTACATAAATTTAACTCATTGGCAATTGAACAGTAATTCACAGTAGTAAATTACAAAGTCAAGGAAAAGGACGACAAAGTCATTCTCAAATTAATGTTTTACAAAATTATATTTGACAACTCTAAAATTTTTAATGTAATATGTAGATGTTAGTGAAAACTTTAATTCTGTGGAATTTCTTAAATACATTTTTTTCAGAGGTGATAAGGAATATTCCTTTAGAATAACTTAGATATGATCTAAAGGAGTATAATTATAAGTTAGTACATTGGAAATTTAAACTTGGAAGAATCACCTTTTTATATGTTAGCTGACATGTTGATTTCTAAACTTTTTTTTCTATTTTATAGTTCAAGCATGTTACACTAATGAAAATAAAAATACATATCCACTTACCATCAGTATTATAGGTACTACTTTAATATAAAATATTTTTAAAACATTTGGAGAGAAAATTTTTAAATCAGTATTATTTTCTGAGCCCCATTTCCTGCTTAATATCCTAGAGTATTTACAAATGAAATAGCTTAATCTGAACATCTTTCTAGAAACTGAAAGTGCTAATGTCCAGATTTCATGTGACATAATTGACTGTCTGTGTTGGTGGTATAGCTAATATCCCTTGAAGTGGAATTTAATTTAAATTTCATGTGACATAATTGACTGTGTTGGTGGTGTAGCAGGGAGCATAGCTGCCTTCTAAGCAGTTGACCCAGGTTCGGTTCCAACCAACGCAGCACGTCTCTCATTTTGGGCTGGGGAAACAACTCAGTAGAACAAGTGCTTGCCTGGCAAGTGCAAGGCCTGAGTTTGATGCCCAGTTCTGAAAAACAAAAACTGATACCTATGATATTCTACCAGGTTTTATTGACTTTCTTCCTATTCCTTTTTCAGATAGAACCATCTCTTCTAGCAGGTCACTCCATCCATTAGTGTATCTTCTTTGCCCAATAGAAAAATAAGGAAAATTTAATGAAAACTATAACTATGAATGGGTTATGTCTCTGAGAGGAGTTTTTAAAACTTGCCTAGGGTTTCTTTTTACCTCACAGTGAACAAACAATATAATGAACATTATGTTTTCATGGTAACATTTGAACTATACATGCATTGTATAATCTGAGCTTATTACTCATCTATCTGCTTTTGTGTTCTGAGTTTCTGATGACACTTGTACCATGAGTAACATTTTCTTGCAAGGAGGCAGATGGCCTGGTTAGCTGAAAAAAACATCCTCTGAATCATATTCTTGCTCTTAGATTTGTTCTTAAAATGATGTGGTATTTGGAGATCCTTAATGATTAAAAATGTGGGAGTTATAAACACATAGGTACCCTTTTCACACGGATGAGCATTTCTTTTAAGGTAATGATGATTTTGCAATTGCTCTGTAGATTGTAATTTTCAGGTTTGTTAGCATAAACAGGAAAATCTTAAAACTGCCAGAGATGTTCCAAGTGATGAGAGACTTGCTTGGTTGCTGCCAGTCTTGTATTTGGCCCAATTGTTAGGTATATGAGCAGGATTGGTAAATGTGTGGTAAGCTGAAATAACTAAGTTTAAGTGAAATAACTTGTTTTAACAAATTATTCCCCGTAATGTATGACTAAAATATGTGAATCTAACTGTTCCTGTTAGTATGAGACTTTGATTTTATCAGAATTATAGAAAAAAAGTTATTTCATTAAAATAGTTGGGGGCCCATACAATTTTTTTATGATTAAAGTCTAACTTCATTATCATTGGACTCCATTTGATGAAAATAGATGTGAGTATCTAGATATATTGATATTTGATATTTTAATTTATTTTTTATTTATACATAAGTATTCAAATTGTACTGTATAGGAAAAAAAAGCAGAAGTCTTTTATTGGACTTAACCAAAGATCATGCAGTGCTACTCTTATGGACAAACTACAGGTGGGAAGCCATTTTTTATAAACAATTCTCCTTGCTCAATCTCCTTGCTTAATAATATGGGTTATTTCCCTGTCAGCAGGCCTGTAGCCTGCCTGTTATAGGATAGGGACATTGAAGAGTGAGGTTCTGTTGGTAGATCTCCATACTGTAGCAGTGATGATAGAACATTTGTAATTACTAATGTCACTGTATTCACACACAGAAAAAGTTGACTAATCTTTGTCAGCCAGGGCACCAACCTCAGCTGATATGATAAATATCAAGATTTTACCCGAAACCACAGCCCAGACAGAGGTTAAATCCTCAAAGCCCATGACGACTGCATCCTGACAGGTCCCCAACAGGCTGTTGATGTGGACCTCTTCCAGGCCCTGGGAGTGTAAACTATCCTCACGCTGCTTGGCTGACAGACAGGACAGCAGAGAGTGTCTATTCTTTCTTTTACTTTACAGTTTTATCCCATGCTAGTACGTTAGCTTCACTATTTAGAAATGATGGCTGGAAAAAGTCTAAATGAACATTTAAGGAACTAATTCAATCTACTGATTGGTACAAATATTGCTTTTGTGAAATTTTACTTAAACATAAGAACTAGAGGCCCTTTTAGGTTATTCATTTATGTATTCAGCAAACATAATAGCTACTGAGAGTCTGCCAGGTATTACAGATATGAGAGATATAGCAGTGAAGGAAATTGACCTCCACTTATAGATAAAATATAACCTTTTCTCTTGCAGCTTATGTAAAGTATGAGAAAGAATGTTAAATAAATAGGCAGATTATATAGTAGGTTGAATAGCGTGAAAAATAAAGCATTAACAGGGGAGTATAGTGATTATTAACATAGGTAGAGACTGAAATATTAGATTGAGGAAGGTCTCATGGAGTAGGAATGACAGCTGGATTCAAAAGAGGGGAGACTATTAGAAAGTAAGATGAGGGAGAAAGAGGTTTTGTTATACGAAACCTAGGTCATAGTAACCAGTGATTGGAGTTTGAGTTAACTTGTGGCACTGAACTGACTGTGCTGATTCCTGCTGTCCTTATCAGCTTCCAAGGGGTGACTGATATAGAGACTTACATTATGCGTAATGTAATGTAAAATGCTGTCAGGCCTCTAGACCTTCAAGTCTCTATTTTGTATTGTTCAGTGGACATACATACATATACATGCCTTTCCTTTTTTCCCTGTCATAAATTTGAATAAACATTTAAGGATATAATCAATCTTCTACTTGCTAAGTGCTCATTTTTATGGCCAGAAAAATTATTGACTTCTGAGAATACATTATGCATTTTTCTGTTTTCATTCTTTCACCACTTTTATGGTCATAGTTAGTATTTCTTTTTTTATTTAGGCACTCTTTTTCCTTTTACAGGCTTTAAAATGCTATATAACATAAAACTTCTTTAAAAATTCATCTTGAAGCATTGTACTTTCTATGAAGCATTGCATAGCCTCTCGTCATCGAAAATATGAAAACAGTAGTTGAAACTGTCATTATACTAAGGTTTTATGATGTGGAACTTTTCTTTATTGACCTTCATTTACCTTTTCTATAAACCTGAAGTTGACTGTCATTGGCCTACTTATAAGTATGCATTTCAATCCAGAAAGAATATAATTCAATACCCAACTCAGCTCCAGCCCTGTGCCAGAGATTGAGAATCTAATAAATACATCTAAAAAATGTAACCTTTGCTTAAAAAATAAAATTTTCCTGAATTTTGCTCTCAAACAAGAAAATATCTATATTCAAATAAAAAGCATTATATAGCAAAGTAAAAGTGATAAAAGAAATGACTTAACATCTTTAATCATTTTGTATATAATACATTACCTTTATTAAATATTTTAAGATTAGTACCTGAATTTTAAAGCTTTTTCTTCTCTAGTTTGTGTTCCCAGATCATTAATGAAGATTTCCAAATAAATTTATTTTATATTTTATTTTTATTTTTCAAAGAATACAAAATAGCAATAGAAAAAAACTAACATTAGAAATGATACAAAATTTCACTAAACAAAGTAATAGTTCAACGGTAGTTCTATTATATGATGCTATCTTCAAATTAGTTGCTCAGGCTGATATAAACATGCAAGGTTCATTTAAAGAAAAAGCAAAAGAAAACAATAATAAAAAGTAAGAAATTTTGAAAAGAAAAAAAAGTAAGCATTAACTGCTTCATTCAAAAACCAGCAAAAACTGACAGTATAATTATCCAAACTATTCTGTACATATAGTTAAGTATATAAGAAGGGAAATGAATTTATCTTAATGATGTTTAACCAGCCAGTGGTTCAGTATATACACTTTCCACTTTGTTAGCTATAAATTAAAGAAAGAACCCTTCCCATAGTTAACTACCATGTACATTTACTCATACTACTTGTTTTCATTTTCAAAAGAGCTTTTTTAAAATAAAGAATTTTAAGCCAGGCATGGTGGCTCACGCCTGTAATCCCAGCACTTGGGAGGCTGAGGCAGGAGGATTGGTGCAAGTTCGAGACCAGCTTGGGCTACAAAAGTGAGCTCAAGGCCAGCCTCAACTGCATAGTGAGACCCTGTCTCAAAAAGAAAAAATAATAATAAAAAATAAAGAATTTTAGGTGTTAATATATGCTAATATTTACAAATACTTTGTCACTTAAATTACTTTCATGTCAAGTTTATATTTTAAGTTTAGTAGAATTTCTAAGCTAATGATGCTATACTTTGAGTTTTGTCATTTTGAAAAAAATATTCTAACCTAGTTAGTTTCATTTTAAAAAGGAAATGCAATGATTATTTTCTTTTTTATTGGAAATACATCTCTCTATATTGAACAGACTTTGAAACTCAGAAAACACATTTTCTTACAGTATTTTATTTTGCATAAATCTACTATAAGATTTGTATTACTGGGGCCCGGCGGGATAGCTCAGTGATCTAAAGCCCCTGCTTGGGAAAGTTTGGGCGGCTTCAGGGACCTACTTTCGATCCCCAGCACCACATGCTGTGCCAGCCCTGCCCTGGGGGCGGGCTGAGCCGGCCATAAAAATAAAATAAATAAACAAACAAAAAGTTCGGAAACAAGAAAAAAAAAAAAAAAAAAAAAGATTTGTATTACTTATTTCACACTAGTTATTTCATAAATATGCAATTCCAGCCATGTTCCCTATAAAATATATTGGAGAAGCATATATCTGTTCTCTTTTCCCAAAGTGAATTATGTGCAGTAGGAAGACATATATTTAACAGTATTTACAAATAAGTTTAGTATTCACATTTTACTGTGAAAAGAGTATTGCTCAGAGATACAGTAACAGGTGATGGTATGTTAATTTTAGGTGGCTTTTGAAACATTTGTAAGAGAAAGTGACATTTGCATTAAGATCTCAAAGGTAAAAATAATCCACCTTTCTAAGGCCAACAGAAGCACATAGGAGGAGACATGAGATGTTCTAGGGCAGAAAAAGGTTTTGTGTCTATGAAGCAGGAAACGAGGTAGAGTGAGACCTTAACCCTGGAAGAGGCTGGCCTAAGACGAGGTTAGAAAGGTGAAGACAGAGTAATGCTGTGTGTTGGAAGGAGTAGGAAATTGAAGTTTCTCCCCTTTCCCATGCAGTTATGTTTTAGGTCATTAAGTGACTCCCTCAATTGTCAGAGTACACAGAAGAACACAATGACAGTCTGTGTTTGTGAACCTGACTCTAGTCTTCTTAGTTTGTCGTCTTGAAGCCAGCTGTTCTTACTAGCGGCTTATTAGATTTTAATGTAGCTATTGCTTATCTTGTTTAATTCTTTATCCATTCCAGAAATACATCTAAATATATTTTATATAAATTATATATTTATATAACATTGAATAATATATATTTCTGTCAACATAATTGATGATTACCGCACATACTAATTTGTCCTTTGTAATTTTATGCTTTTCAGTTTTTTTTGTTTTTGTTTTCATTAACAAAATATTCTGGAGATCTTTTATATTGGTATATTTAGGATAAATTTACTCTCTTTAGCAGTTGCACTGGTTGCTAATTGTACTAGAATAGAGTTAGAATCTTTTTGTGTGGGATAGTTTTCTGTTACTGTTTTTTCTGTTTGGTTGGTTTTTGTCAGTACCCAAGATTGAATCTCAGGCTTTTACAATGAACTATATCCCAGCACTTTTGCTGTTTTATCTCGAGATGAGATCTTGCTTCTCAGGCTGGGCTTGACTTGGGATCTTCCTACCTCAGTTCCTCCAACAGTGTTGGTACTATGAATGGTATGTCACCATGTCCAACTGTGATATTTTAAAGTTATATTTACTGTCATTTAGAGATAACATTGGGTTAAACATATTGAATATTGTCTGAATATCTAAATAGGTACAATGGAGGAATGATTCATGACTAGTCCCCAGAATATTATACCTGCAGAACAACAGTTCAGGCAGCATTAGATCCTGGAGAGTTTTAGGAAAGATACTGACTCATTGTGGACATAGTGCCTGCCAAAGCCTTTACAATATTTTTCTTTTATGAAAGCAGGTATGTATTAGGGGTAAAATAAGTAAATGGCAAAACAAAACCACATTTAACTATGAACATAGCACAGATTTGAGTCTTTGAGACACCCACAAAGTATTTTTTATTTCTGTAATTTTCTCCCTGACAAAATTTCTTTCATCCCATAGCATCTAATTGTGAACTGAGGATTTTTTACAAAGCTGAGAAATTCCAGTGAGGGAAAATAGCTCATCTCAAAGAATTTGAATCAACTCAGTTGTCATTTGTAATGCTCTATTTTTCCATACTTTAACACTTGTGAAAGAAGTGCTCAATAAATTTAATAATGCACTAAAACTCTCATTTAGGAGGTAGACTACTTGTGTGTGACTTTTGCCACTGTAAACATGACTTCAGTAGCCTTGAAACCTTATATAGATTTAAGTACTCACTATATTACTTATACGTACTATGTGCCTTTAGGTTCCTTATTTAAATTCTTCTCAGCATCTTTATGAAATGGAGAAATAAAACATTCAAAGGATCAGGTGAAATAATATATATAAATAACATGGTACCATTTTAATAGTGTAAATGTTTTTAATGAATACTCGCTAGCTAAATCTACACTGAGGAATAGCATTTTTCAAGTTGATGACTTCTTATATCCCTGTAGGACTTAGATAATTCAGAGTAAATAATATCTATTTTTAAAATTGTCAACATTTTGAAAGTCCTAATTGGTTTCGATTTAGTCAAAATGTTAAATAACTAACAGTATGAAGACTTCTTTCTTTTCCTAAATAAATATTAATTTGACAGGAAGGATGCTGTCAATGTGTAGATAGGTACAATTTTGACACTTGGAAATATAAAACCATTAGATTCTACAAAAAATATAATATGAACTCAGGAACTTTTAATGGATCAAATATTTTAATGAATGTCAGTCCTAAATATAGATGAGAACATGTTTCTAAGATGAAATATAAAAGATTTGTCATTTGTAATAGAAGTTAGACTAGAAGGCAGAAGCAAAATCATTGTTCTCAAACACAGGGATCCATAGCAGGAAATAGATAATCAAGGTTGGAAGATAAATGAATAGCAAGTAGATGGTTTGGAGTGTAGGATGTCTTTGAGAGATCAAAAACTGTTAGAGGTGGATAGGAATTCAAAAACTATTTCTATCTTATATTGAGACGTATAGCATACCAGAATACATAAGAGTAGGTGAAATGATAAAATACTTTGGCTGAACTTTCTCTACCTGTTGAGAATACTGAGGATAGATTGATAAACAGTTTTAACAATAGAGGTGGCAAATGGTTTAGCCATGAAAGATGATTTTGAAATCCAAGTAGGATGGATTTTGGCAGTGTTGTGGGGAAAACGAAAAGGTTATAGTCAAAAGGAGAAAGGATACTAATGTCAATGATCCTTAAAAATGTCGTATTTCCAAGACAATATTGAATGAATATGCATGTTACCTGTTTGAGAGAGATGAAGTAAAAGGTTTTCTTGTTTTTGTTTTGTTTTGTTTATTTGAGTACTCCCTAAATAGCAAAGGGAATTTAAAAATTGTAATAGGTGAAAGATTTTGTTTACTTCAATTTCCAGATATAAATAATTTTAAGTATGGAATGTACATGAAATAGTTTTGATCAAATCCACCAGCATACATATACTTAAGATAATAATTCTAAGAATATGCTTCTATATTTTTTTCTTTTTTACCCTGAGATTCCAATAAATGTTGGAATTTACATGTTTTCCTATTGAATGTAAACTTGTTTACTTAGAAATTAAATCTGTAAGTTTTTCTTTGTAAATATTAGGTGATGCTTTTTTAATGATAGAAGTCAAGTTTTCATCTCCAAAAACGTATATGCCCTCAAACAAAAATAGTGTATTTTATTTCATACCTCTGTAGTGTAATTCAGAACAAACATTAAAATTTTTATATTACTAAAACATTTGTTGATCCAGAAATATGTATCAAGTACTTACTTTACATGTGAGCTTTGTGCTAAGTAACATTTAAATTTTTAAATGCACTTAGTTTCTTATCTGCATTTTCCTATTCAGAGTCAACCAATTTTTAGTCATAGATGACTATGATTTTATTTCTGCAATACATTCTTCATATATTTTATTATTGTGCTTGAGAATGTATAAAGACCCAAGAGTGGAAATTCCTTTAAAACGACTATGCCCTCAGGCCAGTATCTGTAACTGTATGTAGATTTATATCTAAAATGGCAACTTCTTCACTTCTCCCAATTAAAAAATAATTTATGAGAGAGGAAAGTTTTATTATATTCCTTTAGTCATGCAAATATTTCTAGTACGTGTATATAATGGACAATCTGGACTTTATGTTTCCATTTTTAACAAATTCATTAAGAAAAAATTTGTATGAATTGAAAACCCAAAAAAACAGCTATTAACTAGGAACTTTTATAATAGTATTTGTATGATTCTGTCCTCATAAGGGAATTTGCCTTTTGAATGTTTGCTATTGATCTGGCAAGCTTTTGGTATCTGTGGCCTAAGTGGAAATGTATTTGTAGAGAGCTAGTATTGAGTATATTAGCTATGTTATCAACTTATTTCTCTATACAGTGTTATAAATGAGAATGCAAAAGAGGTTGATATTTTCTCAAACACCAAGATTTTCTTAAGATCAAGATGATATATATACATTTAATAATATTTGATATAAATATATTGTGCATGAGGATGTAAATTAGTACAGCTATTATAGAAAATAGTCTCAAGATTCCTGAAAATTTGAAGAAAATCACATAATCCAGCAGCTCCTTTACTGTGTATATAAGGGATAATCATAAAGTGGAGTGAATGTTCAATTACAAAACTTTATAGTAAAATACACATTAAAAGAACAGTAAGATAAGTATATTGTCAGGGAGGATATTATTTTGAGAAAAATTGAAGATAATGTATCTCTTATGTAACAAAATTTTAAAGTTGAAATGTTTCAATATTTATCAGCCTGTGTTGATCAAATATTTATGACAACTGCTGTTAAGTAAAAACATGAATGTTTGTGTGCATTTTGGATGTATGTTGTAAGGCTTATATGTGTGTGTGTATGTGTATGTGTTCATCCATGTTATCCTCTGGCCCTGGCACCATACAATATCTGACTCTTCTGAAAAGTCAGATTAAAACATGAAAGACAAATATTTTGAATCAATTCAAGACATTAAAGCAGTCAAAACAGTGTAAATGGAAAAGTGCTTTACATAGTTGTTGGAGAAGGTACCAATAGCAGTGGGATCAGTATTTGTAAAATGAGTGGAAGTATTTCGAGGGGATTCACAGCAATGTGTCTTTACCTGTAATAATTTTGTTTAATTTAGATATTCTTATTTAATATTTTTTTAAAAATTTAGATATTCTCAATGTTTTATCATATTTTTCATATATCCAAAGAAATGAAATCTTTATCAAGAAGACTCTTGAGTTCCCATGTTTATTACATCAGTATTCACAATAACCAAGACATGCAATAAATTCCCATTGACTGATGTCTGGGTAATGTGTGTGTGTGTGTGTGTGTGTATGTGTATGTGTGTACATATGTGTGTGTATCTACATGCATACCAATACATCTATATGCCATAGAATATTATTTGGTCATAAGAAAAAGAAATCCTGTCATTTGAAGCAAAATAAATAGACCTGGAGGACATTATGTTAAGTGAAATGTATCAGACACAGGCAACAGATAGTTACACAAATAGATTTTAGCTAAAAATAGAATAGGACACTGGTCATTAGAGGCTACAAAGGAAGAGGAAAAGAATAATGTAGGGCTGTATAAAAAGTACCAAAATAGAGTTGGAGGAGAGAACTAACTTGCAGTGTTCCATAGCACTGGAGATTTAACATGGTTTATAATAATGTATTATGATTTTTACGAAGGACTAGAAGACAGGAATTCAACGAATCTCAAGATAAAAAAATTAAACATGCTTAAGGAGATGAAAATGCTAAGTATTGTGATTTATCACACTGTATATATATATATATATATATATATATATGAATATATATTGAATGGTTACACTGTATTCTACATTATGTTTAGTTGTGTGTCAGTTTCAAATCAAAGCATACAGCAAGGAACAAAAGGTAAGTCTGGTTTAGGGTGTGAATCATTTACAGAGTCACTGAGCCCTAGATAAGTGACTAATGTTTACAACATAGTTAAGTTTCTTATTTTGTTCTATCTAGGTTGCACCATACTGTTGTTCTTAGAATATTATATATAGTAAGGAACTGGTGAAGATTCATATATATATATATATATATATATATATATATATATATAATGATTATTACACTTAGCCAGAGGAAAGTAACAAATTATTAAACTTTTAGACTCTATAGAAATGTAATCAGTCATACTTATTTGCATAAATCTGTTAAGTATTGAATAAAAAGATCATTTCTTAAGTCTTAAACACTTTTAATCTTTATGACATTTCACAATAATGTATTTTATCTTGTTCAAGACCATTCAAAACATGAACATGGCTAGAGTAAATCTTGCAGTAAGGAAAAATTATAATACTTAATAGCTAGAGTGTGTTGGACTTTAAAAACTGCTTTAAGCATTAACATACAGAACTCTTCATGATACTACACTTGAGTCCTATAAATTTTATCATCTTCATTTTATTAATAGAAACTAAAGCATAGAAAGGCTAAGCAGTTAGTTCTCCAAATGCCAACCTTTTGTAATTGCTACCAGTCAGCATTTAAATCGAGCCATAACCTAATGCAAATGTTTAAAATCATAACCCTATACTAAAATTGAGAGTAGTAGGTATGGCCTGTCAGCAGACGCTGTTACATTGCCTTGGGGTGCCACAGCTGGGCCACGGATGGACTGAAATGCCTTGGGGAAAAAACTAGAACTGCAATCAGCTCTGGGTCTACAAGACTTAAAATCAATACAGTGCCTGGGTTTCATAGCCATACTTAGCTTTAAAGCCAACCATACCTGTACTGTATATGGAGCCCCACTGCATGGTATGGTTAGTGCAGTGATGTAATGAGATTTAAAGCTATTTCATGAAGGTTGAGTTAAATCAGAATTGTATAGTGGCCACAGTCTTTTGGAACCAAGGTTTGGCCCACAGCTGGGAAGCTGAGTTTATAAAGTCATATTCCTTGGCATGAACTGTTTTTTAGAGAAGATTAGGTGTTACAGAATGTGAATACATTTCAGTTTACTGTGATGAGATCTCACTAATGTCAATGTAAACAACTTCATTTTAGAAAACCATTATTTTCACGAAGTCTAATGGAAAAAAGATTAGTGAATTGGTAATCAGTATTTCATACATGTATATGTTAATATAAGTATTATATATAAAGATACATATGGTATTCATAACCTATGCTTTTCTATACATATTTATTTTATATTAAATTGTAATTATATCTGAACCAGGTATGGCCAGTACTAAGCTTTGAGTTATCAACATTTCATATAATTTTCATATAATTAGCTTTCTGAATTTTTCCATGACTCATTTGTATAGTGTATCTACTAAATTGTCTCTCATCCCTTATCTGTCTCATCTGTCTGCTCTTTTTTTCATGGTCTCTGTCAAAATATCTCATGATTAGTTAAATTAAGACTTGAAATAAATCTATTCCAATAACACTACTGCATGGCACTTTCATATTTTTTATGAAAACACAATATATTATTGTTGTGCCAGGAATGTAGCTCAGAGGCACAATGCCTGCCTGGCAAGGGCAAGGTCCTGAGTTTGATTTGTAGTATTCAAATCCCATACATATTACTGCTTTTACAAAACTGGTCTATAAATCATATAACATTTTTTCTTTGCCTTTTAAAAATTTTGATGGGGCTAACCAGATAGCTCAGTGGACTAAGGGCCTGTTTAGACAGTTGCAGAGACCAGAGTTTCATTCCCCTTGTGCTATGCCTGCCCCACCCCCAGGGCACGCTGAGATGGCCATTGAGACTGGGCACAGTGGCACAGGCCTATAATCCCAGTGCTTGGGAGGATGACAACAGGAGAATCACTATGAGTCGGACCTATGTAGAGAGACCCTGTAGCCCTTGTACTAAGTATTTTAAAGTAAAACAAATATTAGTACATGTGTTTGCAGTACATCATGTTTACATTCCTTATGTGCAATTGGTATATACTCGTTACATGCCTAAGTCCTTCCTTTATTCTTCATTACAGGTGTGAGCCATCACACCTGGTCTCAGTTGCCATCTCAGTGTGCTCTGGGGGTGGAGCTGGCACAACATGTGGGGGATCAAACCCCAGTCTCTGGGTCTGCCTAAGCAGGCACTTTAATCCACTAAGTGTCGGGGGAGGAGTGGAGGGAAAAGGATTAAATAAAAGAAATGAAGTGTGTTATGTGCATGAACATATTCCCCATGATACATGTGTTCATTATGTACTTCAAACACATACTAATGAAAAAATATGTCGTGTAAATTCAGTTCCCTCATCTACAATATGAAAAGGCTGGAATAGAGATCTCCAAAGTTCTTTCTAGTCTTAGCATTCTAGACTTTTTGGGAGTTGACTATGGGAACTCTGTGGAAGTTTATATCATGTCTGGATAGATTATAGCCATTGTCCTTTAAGCCCAAAACTAAAAAAATACTGGAAAGTGCACTGTTTTATTTCAATGAGTTTGTATCATACCTGCTCTCAGAATACATTCTCAGATGTTATCTGCAAAGGAGAAACCCGAAAGGCTTCTGAAGTGTTGGTAGAACATGGCTATTACTAACCTTACTTGAAAATGTTTCTGCTAAGTTTTGGAAACCTACACAGTCAGCTCTGTATTTTGACTACCTGAATTCTGTTTCTTAGGGAGTAACCTTTAGAAAGAAGAAAATGAATTTTGGAGTGCAAGTATTGCACATTCTTGTAGTCATTTTTAACTTTTCACCAATTATCTTCTCCCACAACTCATTTGTACCTTATCACTGAGTCTTTGAAGACCTAATGTTTTAGACTGCTTCTCTGGTTAGTGCTTAGGATATGCTGTCAGCCCCTCACTCACTAACCAGAGCACTCTCTCAGCTGATCTCTTTGGTGCATTCCATCTTTCATAAATGCACATACATGTAGCAGCCAGTACACTCTGCTTCCGTGTTGCCATTAGCTCTTTCCTCTTCATTGACTTGTTTGCCTGATGTTCTCTTATGTAAAATCCATTGTTTCTTAAGGTATAATTTGAGTTAGCATTTATGCTTGTATTTTTTATCCTGATTTTTAATTTTTTTAAATCTCCTATTTACTTATTTGCTACAGGTTCTCATTTTGCAGCTTAGACTTGTAGAGCAATCTTCCTGTCTTAGCCTACCTTCCTGTCTTAGCGCTGGGATTACAGACATGCACCACCATGCTTTGTTTTGGTGGCTAACTTGATACAGGGCCAGTGTGACATGCAGTACCAGGGATCAAGCCCAGCTCCTTGTGCTTGCTAGGTAGATGCTTAGACCACTAAGCTATCTCCCCAGCCTTCATCCTGATTTTTGATGAGCTTCCAAGTAACCATAATTCTCATCATTGGTGGTTATAGAACAAATTTTTTACAAAAAGAAAACTCTGAATAATTACTTAAATTGAGCCCCCCAAATCACTCTCCATAACTTAACGTTTACTATAAGAACGTATTAATTTTTAAAGATATAATTGAATACAAATAAACAAAAGAATTCTGAGGAAAGAAATGAATATATTAAAAACAACAGTAGCCGGGCATGGTGGCTCACGCCTATAATCCCAGCACTCGGGAGGCTGAGGCAGGAGGATTGGAGTGAGTTCGAGACCATCCTGGGCTACAAAAGTGAGCTCAAGGCCAGCCTGAACTGCATAGCAAGACCCTGTCTCAAAAAGACAAAAAACAAAAACAGAAACAAAACCAAGAGTAAATAATTATATAATTTATGTATCAGTAGGTACTAGTATATCTTAATAACACTTAAAGTTATTTTAAGCGAAATGAAGATCTGTTTGATTCAATGATAAGTTGTTAAGGGTATTGCTCTTATAATCCCTTTTTTCCCAATTATAAATTGTTACATTAATATTATTGTTTACATAATATTCTCTGAGTTGTATTAAATGTGATCAGTTCCTCAGAAGAGAACCTTGCCTTTTCAACACAGCCACTTGTGTCACTGAGCTGTGTTCCCCAAGTCTTTATATAGCAAGCCATAACAAGAATTTTAAGGAACTACTTGACATAGAATTCTATTCTCTTCCTCAAAATTGGCTGCAAATAATGACTTTTTAAAAATTTCCTCCTTGTTTTAGACATTTAATTTTTTAATTCTCAAAATAATTTCAAAATAAATGTTTTATCCATTAAGTATCTTTGTTTTATAGTATTGAAAATATATTTCATAATGGTAGCAGTTTTATAAGTTCATTTAATGAAATTTCTATAGGCAGTATGAAATCAAGTGGGTTCAGTGTGTCAGCATGGCTGATGTCTGTTCTTCACTGTCTTCTGTTTTGCATTAAAGCATCTTATCATGCTTTTCAGGTGCTTTCATCCTAAGGCTGCCAATCCTTGTAGTATTATGTACTGTCTCTTCCAATTACACTTTATGCAAGGTTTTTTTACACCCTTCCAGCATCTCTTTACTTCACGGGCCTAAAGTAAACCATGTGCCTTCACCTGCAAGAATCACTTGGGAAGGAGGATGGACTTAATTGGTTGGGGTTAAGCCACCCTCATTATTGAGGATGAAGTTAATCTAAACTGAAGAGGTACATTCTTCAAAATGGCACTGTTGTGACTCTTTTCAATGCAAACTAATTTTGATTGTAAGCTTTGAAATGAATGTATGATCGTTTATTTTCTGAGTCTTCACTTAAGAGTGATAACCAGGACCAGCAAGATAGCTCAGTGGACTAAACAACTGCCTAGCAAGTGCAAAGACCATGGTTTGATCCTCAGCACCACGTGCTGCACTGGCCCCACCCTAGGCCCAGTGAGCAGTCTACCAAAACCAGGCATGGTGATGAACACCTGTATCCCAGCACTGGGGAGGCTGAAACTGGAGGATTACTATGAGTCTGAGCTGCGTAGTGAAATCCTGTATGAAATACATACATTTAAAAAAAAATAATGTGCCCTTTGAAATAGGTCTTTATATCTCCAATTTGCTGTTGTTTCTTTTACTTTACTGAGTTGACATCAATTTTAACCAATTCTCAATGCTAGTGGGTGGGATTGCCAACTGGTGGTCAATTTGTTTTACATAGCTGAACTAAAATGGCATGACACTGGGTGTAGGAGGCCCACCTGATAACTGTTGCCAGCAGCATAAGAGGAAGAACTAGAGAAACTGTGGGGAATTGTTGGAAGCTGTTTGTTCTTTTGAACTATTCTGTTAGGGGACCTTGTCATGCTGGCTTTCCTGGTGAACTTGATTGTTCTTGTTAGAGGAGGAGCTCAATATCTCTATCACTGAGGATGGCTGTGGTTCACTATGGCAAGTGCTGGTCCTCACTTTGCACTTTGCTTCCTAACTCCAGAGGGGAAGGTAGTGTAGTGCTCGGCCTCTTGGAGAAGCTTGTTGGGTTGGCTCAGAACATCACTGTTACTAATGATGTCTGTGGTACTTTTCAGAGGAGCACTGGTTCTTACTTTGAGGTTCCAGTGCAGAGAGCTTTGGCTCTCAGTTCTGGGTCCCAGTGTAAATACCTCAGCCAGCTGGCACAGATCTTTCATCCTGTAGGAACAGATTTTCTAGCTTCTGCCACTGACTTTTGGGCCTTTCCACTGCAGATCCATGAAACAGACCTGTATTACACATTTCTTGGGCCCTAGATCTTCAGCTGGACTCAAGCAGGACATTACTATGGAATTCAGGCCCTTAGAGTCTTGAATCTTTATTGTGTGGACAGATTTCCTGCATTGATGTTATATAATTCTTTGGGTGACTACTATAAATAATCTTATGAAATATGCACTCTATAAAATATGTGTCCTATATATTGTTCCCTTTACAAAACTCCAATCTATGACAACTCATCAAATGTTTTCTTTATAAACACACATTTTTAGGGGCCAGGGAGATAGCTCCATGGCACAAGTGCCTTCCTGGCAAGTGCAAGTTCATGAGTTCAAACCCAGGTCCCACGGGGAGGGGGGGAGGAATATATATATATATATATATATATATATTTATATATATACATATATATATATTCAGTGATATGTAATAATATGCTAAATAATTTGTTAACCCCCCCAATACAGGGGATAGATCTCAGAACATTGCACTTGCCAGACAGGTGCCAATACTGCTGAGCTATCTCTGTGGCCCCAGTTTCTTTGTTAAATAATAATTTTGATAACAAACACTAAAGCAACATTTCTAACAAAGTATCAAACAACAGAGATACTGTTCCTCCTGACCACAGAGATTGTTTGTAACCCAGGGACAGGTGGGGAGTGCAAATGAAGTAAATTTTAAAAGGTCATTAGGCTCATGAAAGTCCTATATGAGAGCTAACTTTGAAAAGAGATACTACCAGGGTTCCATAGAATACCAAAGTTATGATACATGTTCATTATAAATCAAATGGCAGAACAGAGCTTTTCATCTGAAAGTAATTTTGTCACTAACAATGCTATGTGACTTCAAAACCATAAGGTTGAGCTTTTTCTAAAGTGAACAAACAATTATCTAGCAAATGAATTGATATGTGGGGCTGGACAGATAGCTCAGAGGTCTAAGCACCTGCCTGGCAAGTGCAAGGACCCTGATTTGATCCCCGGTATTGTCATGTCCTGCTGACCCAGAATCCTGTTAGTATTTCTCAGTTTTAAATTTTATTTATTTTTGTTTAAATTTTAAAACTGATACTTAATTTTTAGTTAAAAAAAAGTTTAAGCATTTTTAGAACAATTTAAGGTATATGAATCGATTCCATTTTTATTGAAATTTAAAAACATATCAAATATTTAAGAAGAGGCCTTGCATTTAAATTCAGGTATAACCATAAGAATAAAACAGTATATCCCCAGAGGGTTAGTATGATAAAGAAATAAAATATCTCAAGTATAATTTTTAGATTAATGCATGTCAATACAAAATATTTTGGTTATACCAGGATAAAGAAAATGTTTTAAAATCAGTTCTATTGTTAACATAAAAAGCAACTATCAGGAAACTTTAAATTACTGTTTAGTTGTATTATATCCATCTTGGACAATGTTATCTTCAGTTTTTCTAAGACATAACGAAAATCTATTAGAAGCACGGAAATGTGGTTATGGCCAAGGACTAAACCTTATGAAGACAATAACATTTCTCTTTCTTCTAGTACAGTGATAGTGATGTGAATATTCATGAATTATAATCACTGAATCTACTAATTAATCCAGTATCACTTGCTTTTCTCCTTAACTCATAGTGACTATAGTCTTTCATTAGTGTTTAGGCAAATAATTTTTTTAGAGGATTTTAGTTAAACAAATTGGTGAGAGTTCGATCCCCGGGCCTGTTGTACTTACCCTATCCTCAGGCCTCAGGGTGTACTGAGAAGGCAATTGAGACTGGGTGTGGTGATGTGTACCTGTAATCAAAACTCTTGGGAGGGTGTAAACAGATGGATCACTACAGTCCAATCTAGTGGTGAGACTCTGAACACCCTATAGATCTTTCTGTAAAATCAAAAAAAAAAAAAAAAAAAAAAGAAGAAAAATGGGTGAAAATTATGACATTGAAGCAAGTATGGCTTTGATTGATTATAACTGTGCCTTGAGTAATGTACAGGGTAAGCACTTAAAATAGCTCCACGGTATCTAGAAAAATTCATGGTGTCTGCTTTCTATCCAGGCATATTCTTTCCATGTTTCATTTTATCCCCACCTGAAACAAGTGGGGGCAAATTCATGGCCAAACATGTAATGCTTTTTATTTTGTCAAATATCCCTAATAGGCTGTAACTGCAAGATTTATCATAAATTTCTCTCATTGTTTTGTTGATTCTTCTAGGAGGTGACTTCCTCACTTTTCTGAGAAAGAAGAAAGATGAACTAAAGCTCCAACAGTTAGTCACATTTTCTTTAGATGTTGCTTCTGGCATGTTTTATCTTGAGAGTAAAAACTGTATACACAGGTAAGAAGAATATATATAAAGCACTTTTTACCTTTCTTAGTAGAGTGCTAGAAAATGGTTTATTTGCTATAATGCAGCAGAAAATATCTTTTATAAACATACATTTTCACTGTGGTATTTACATTTTGTGTGAAAGTATTCTTTGGTAGTTGCTAGTATTCAAAAGGACTTGTGTTTCCTTTACTTGAGGTAAGTACCTAATTATACAAGAAACTCACCTCTTAGATTTTTTTTTAATCCTGAAGAATAATGACTGGATACTATAATTTAGTAATGTTAAACTAAGAGCTGTTTCCTATGTTGCTTATTCTCATTATTCAAAATCATGTAACAGCATAATAATAAAACAATAATGAGTGACTGAATCTGGATAAAAGGTAAGAGCCGAGTATTTAAGAGATTTTAGAAAATGTCCAATGATTGCACATAATGTCTTAATGTTTTATAGATTGTGGGTTTTTAGTTGCTTGTAGTCACAAATGATCTTTATTTTATATGTCAGTGCAATTAGGAATCTGTTAGAGAATGTAGGTCAAATCTAAATATGGCTAACTTGGGAACAGATGCAGTTTGTAATGACTGGAAATAGTGCATTGTACCTACATAATTCTACGTTGAATTATTGTAGACTATCAAAAATGGTTTAATTATTGTAGTACCCTTTTTGTTTTTGTATTTAGTACAGGGTCTACAGGGTCTCATTATGTAGATCTGAGTCATAGTGATTCTGTTTTCTGCCTTCCAAGTGCTAGGATTACAGGCATGCACCACTGCGCCCAATCTCAACGGTCCTTTCATTGTGCCCTGGGGGTGGGATTGGCACAGCTGTAGTACACTTTTTGTGAAGTTTCTCATTATTTAACCTTTGACTTAATATTCTAGTAATGCTGTGTAATACATAGTTACAGCAAAAAAAAGGTAACCTTCACCTTTTCTATATGTTTACTTGACCTCAATTCTCCACCACAAGTTTCCAAAACATTTTACTTACTATTTATTTCTGGAATTGAAATAATGGCCTACTTTTTTTTTTTTAATTTTTTTTAAATTGCTTATTTTATTTTATTTATTTTTCTCTTGTTTCAGAACCTTTGTTTGTTTGTTTATTCACTCATTTCTATGGCCAGCTCAGCCCACCCCGAAGGCAGGGCTGGCACAGCATGTGGTGCCGGGGATCGAACCACGGTCCCTGAAGCCACCCAAGCTTTCCAAAGCAGGTGCTTCAGACCACTGAGCCATCCCGCCGGGCCCTGACCTACTTTTTAAATACAGTTCAACATTTACAAATATCTTAAAATGCATTTCAGTGAAGTTATTTCCTGAAAGTTAAGACAACTAAAACTTAGCCACTGTCGTTATATTTTTCTTTTACTTTCTAGAAACAATTATTGCATTATAAGAGCTTTATTTTGAATACCCAAATAAGTATTTGAATTCATAAATGAATTCCATTATAATTAACTTTACAAGGAGTAAACATTGTTTTAAAGTACATGAAGAGCTTATGGAGGTGTTAAAGTCTTTTTCCTATGAAATACTCCATCAAATGCGTTAGTTGCTATTTTGTCTCACTATATTTTTGAAACTATTAGGCAGTCTGTGACTTTAAGCCATAACAAATGCACACTAGCAAGAGAATTTTATTCATGAGTTACCACTGAAGTTCTTTAATTTTTAGTGCATTGCAGTTGATGGAATCATTGTTTAATTTCTTGCTCTTTGTAATGATTACTTTTTGAAAATAGCTGTCTTGTTTTTTTAATCATTAGAATTAAAACCATTTCAGGTTACAAATAATAATTAGCTTTTTAAAATTTAATCCTTTGCCTGATATTATAGCATCATCTACAGTAATGTTGTTTTCCACTTTGCTAAGATTTTTCATAGGTTTTGAAAGAGAGCCTTTTCTTAACTGCAAATGTGACCAGGTTGTGTATAGACCTGTAACTTTGGCCTACCTGTAAGGTTTTCCTGACTGAATATCATGAACAGTGTCACTGTTTGATGAGCAGGTTTCTTCAATAGTGCCAAATTCAGTGAACAGTAGTAGCTCTCACTTTGAGGATTCTAGAATCAGCCATAGTAATTAGTTATTCACATCTCAGAATCATGAACACACAGGCCCCATATCTGTCATGCTTGGCACAGAGTATCTTTTTATCTTGATTCTTATAAACATATTTCTGCGTTTCAAGATGTTTGATATAATTTTTCTCACTTCTTTATAGTAATAGTAGATTATTTTTCTATTGCCATTTCCATTGAATTCTTCCAGACTGTCAGAAAAGGTATTTTTAGAGGGGTGAGTTATAATAAATCTTTTTCCTTTTTAAATTTTTACTGATTCTACAGTTTGTTTTCTGTTTGATTTTTTTTTGATTGGGCATATTTATCATGGGGTAAGAACAAACTAATGTTTGTCAGACCACATTTATTTTATTACTCAGGGTTTTTTATACTCATTGATAAGTGAAATTTCCAGTACATGTTGAACCTTCCTAATATGAAATGCTCTAAAATCTGAAAAATTTTGAATACCAATATGATATCACAAGTTTAAAATTCCATACCATCTGGATATGGATACTGGCTTATCTGTACCAAGGGATTTCCAATAGGAAAATCATAATCCCTACCTTCAGATGGATAGAACATAAAAAAATGTAAAGAGATAATCAATTATATGTTCATATAAAGTTATTTGAGAATAATATTAAAACTGTCTGACATGGCCTATTGATATAGGAGCTATGGTGGGGAAGCTTTACAGAGAGTAAGTCAAACTTCATAGATGCGTATGTTGAAAAGAAGGGGAAAAATATTCCAGCTAAAGAAAAGTTGAAAACACAGTTAAATTGTTATGCATGAGATAACATCATTTAATCATGGGACCTCAAAAAATTGTTAGTACCAGGATGGGAAATTTGAAGGAGATAGAGCTGAATCAGGTAAACAGGTGTATTTTTTAACTTCACAAAAGTATTTTAAACAAAATTTATATATCCCTGAAAAGTATATAATCTCATCAAAATGTATAAGTATTAGACCAATTTTATTTTTAAATTTCACTAGAAAATCTAATTTAGGCAAGTTCAAGGTTGTTCAGAAAAGAATAACATATCATTTCCCTCATGTGTTCTGAAGTAGATTTCCGCATCCAGTGATTCATGCTGTGATGAAGCATGGGTACTTTTAAAGAGAAGTGAAAGATGCTGTTTCTACCTTAGTTTTTGAGACTTTTTTTTTATGTGGTACAAAGCAGCAAGGGACCAGTACAGCATATCTAACTGTCTTTCTTTCTGTGTTCACTTGGACTTTTATTTCCTCTACTTGCTACTTCATTTCCCTGTTGCTCTAAGGACTACATTCCTCTACCTTTTTGCAAGACTCTCGAGTAACCTATGATTCACCACTCTTAACTGTCTGGACACAATGTCTTTAGCATCTTTCCCCAGTGATCTTTGAGGATCTTTTTCTCTATTTCTTAACTATACCTGATCATGTGCATCTGAACTCTTCCTAAACTTTTGAATGTACTGAAGAGGTATTTTGTACCTTATTTATGTATTTATGTATGTATGTATGTATGTATGTATGTATGTATGTATGTATGTATTTCTATTATGGCCAGCTTAGCCTGCCCTGGGGGTGAGGCTGGTGCAGCATGCACTGCCTGGAATCAAACCATGGTCCCTGTGGTTGCCTAAGTTAGCCTAAGCGGCACTTTAGACCGCTGATCCATCTCACCAGGCTGTAAAATAATATATTTAAGTAGGAAGAAAAAACAATACAAATAAGTAGAAAAAATATATGCATATAAAAGTGAAATCATTTTTTGTCTTTCTGAATACATCATTTCTTATGATGTATCATAATACTCAATAGTTGGTATTTAAAAAACCACCTTAAGTAACTGAGGCCAAGAGAGTTTAAGGAAAATCACCCAGTTAATGGCAGAGTCACTTGTAGGTCTTGGATTTGCTGACCATAATGTGACAGAATCTCTCTGATTGTAATGCCAAGATTTACCCTTCTTCCCTTTCCCCACCCTCTTCTCTCATTCTAGTACAACTGGACTGTCCCTTATCTGAAATGTTTGGGACCAAAAGTGTTTTAGATTTCAAGAGGTTTTCATATTTTAATATATTTGTGTATACATCTTGAGAAATGTTAGGGATGGGACCTGAATCTAAACATGAACTTTTATTCGTATTTCACATACCCTTTATACACATAGCCTGAAAGTAGTTTTATATTTTTGGCATACCTGCCCTTTGACTCCAGCACATCACATAAACTCAGGTGCGGAATTTTCTACTGTGTCATCATGTTGGCAACTAGAAATTTTCAGATTTTGGATTTTATACTAGCCATGCTCAGCCAGTAATCCTAACATCTGATACCTATGGAGACTGTATTGAGCACCATCACTGTAATTAGACCTTTAGGTACAAAATTAAAGAATGTGGGCTTTCATGAGGATACTTATTTTTACATGTGTTGTTCACCATTAACTCCAAAAGCTTAGAAATGCAACTGGCACTTAAATGATTGTATTTTCAAAACGAGTTACTATTTGTTAAGTTTGTTTTACACATGAGGAAATTTACAGTTAATAGGAGTTTTTAATATCTTGCCAGAGCTCCTATTTAAAGAAAATGTTAGGTTCAGAAGGCAAATCTTAGCACCTTGGTTTTATTGGGAGTCCTACATACCTTGAATAACTATGTTAGACTCCTCTGCTTCCAGACAACTCCTTCAATAAGACTCAAGTGGCCAGAGGGCACTTGGTGTAATGGCTCAGGTTATATTCAACTTCTGGACACTTTATAATCATGAGTAAAAGAGAAAAAGATGCCAAAGCGTCTGCAACATAATTTTAGAAACACATACCAATATGTTCTTGTTTTCTAATGAATGAATAGGTATTAAAATGCAGCACTATTTGGTTATTGCATCTCCATTTAAATAGAGCTTAAAATTTATTTTTTCATTTTTAGACACTACCATTTACCCCTTCTGCTTCACTTGTTAATTAAAAAGAATTAGCATAGAGTTCATTTCTGATCATTTCAGTTGGTTGAATAAACATTAGTTTTCTTCTAACATTTGATTATGATTTTAATATACCTTATTTTTATTTTTATATTCTAAGTCAATTTTTATTACAATTTGGAAAGGACTCATTAATTATGTCAAAAATGTATATTGGGCACTGGTTTAACCTTGCCTTCCTACCACAATTTTGTATTTATATGTATCAAGTGATTATTATACAAAAGATATCACAAGAACATTTTCCAGTAAGTTATTCACTCAATTACAACAGTTGTATTTTAGATTTAGAGTGCCAACAGTATTCTCTTACATTAAACAATTGCATATAGCTAGGATTACTGTTTTTATCTTATAAAATATTTAACTACAGCGAACAGAAACTGTCTAAGCAATATTTATTGTAAAAAATCTGTGTTATTTTACAAAACTGAAGGAAAGCTCATCCAGCTTTGAGGGATCCCAGTAGGGGAGGGACCTATGTAACATCTCCAGTTTTTCCCTGTGTTTGCTGTTATTATTTTTCTCCTGTCTTGCTGCTTCATTTCCCTCTAGCTCCAAAGTCTGCTTTGCTCTGTCTCATTTTTAAGGGGATCCCAACTAGCATTTGAATGAATAGAACCATCTAGGCCCAGCATCTAAACCTAATGAATCTTTTGAAGTCAGATTTCAAACCATTGGCAAAAAGACTAATTAACCCACCTTAGTTTAAGAATATACCCCTGTTTTAATTGATAACCTGCTAAACAGAGATGTGGGCAGGGGTCACTGGTGGGCAGGGGTCATCAGGTGCTCAGGTTCCTAGTGCTTGCCACTCCGAAAGAAGCACAGGAGGGCTGGGGAGCTAGCCTGGCAGTCTAAGAACCTGATCTCTGGTACCATATACCCTGATGGCCTCAGAGCCCTGGGCACATTGTGGAATGTGGGCATGCCATGGAGACTGGGCATGGTGGCATATGCATGTAATCCATCACTGGGGAGGCTGAAACAGGATGATCACTACAAATTCAAGCTGTGTAACCATTCCCTGTATTGGTCAGGGTTTTACTTAGAGAAACAGAATAGATATAAGGAATGGATATTAACACAAAGTATACAATCTATAAGGAATTATAAGATTGGCTTACAGTAGTCAGCCACAGGGTCAGATGAGGAAGTATGCACAGGACATCTGCATGCTCTGGACTGAAGAATTCACTCCTGAGGTCTGGACTTCACTGCAGCACTCCATGTAAGTCTCTATCCTTCGGCTGATGGGTCTGCAATGGAAGACTGAAATGTTTGTAATGGACGCTGAAGAGTCTGCGACAGATGGCAAAAGATCCAAGCTGGAGGCTGAAGAATCTGCTCTGCAAGCCAGACAATGAAGTCCAGGCTGAATGCGAAGACTGAAGCTTCTTCGATGAAGTGAAGTGTTGACTCCTTCAGCCCTTTAAAAAGTCTTTTTGTGCTCATTCTGATGTGGGCCCATTGTGCCCTAGGGTGGAACCAATCATACCCCAGAATGGGCTCTTGATCCCACTCTAGGGAGAAAGCCAATCATATCCTAGGCAGGCCCTGGTCACGCTCCAGGGAGGAACCATTTGTACCCCAGAGTGGGGCTCCCACCAACAGGGAACCAGGCCATTGAGTCATTCACCCAAGTTTACACATTGTATCAACCACTACAATCCCTATATCAAACAAACAAACAAATAAATAAATAAATGGGGGGAACATAGGTGACAGTATTTGGTGAAAAGAAAGAGTTCATTGAAAACTAGCTCCAAAGGAAATGGAGGAGTTTCTTATTGCCCTAAATTACTGTCACACTGGGCTTTAAAAGTAAAAACACAAAGTCTGTAGACAAGGAAATCCCCAGTTGATTTGTCCCTTAATTATTCTCTTTTTTCTCCTACACTGTGGAAAGGAAACAAGATCCTGATGTCCAGGGCCCAGAATTTTCATATTGTTTTCAGACAGTCTTATACCAAGTTAATGGCAAAGCCTTTGAAAGAAAATAGGAAATTAAATTGTGCTTCGGTACATTTCCCGGTTTCTTCCCCTTTGCAAATATAATCAGCTATATAGATACCTATTCTGAAGCAAAACTTAAAGCCCTTTCAGAGTGACCTTGTTGTAGAGCTAAGGAATCCTCATCAGGTCTTCCCTTCATGTTTTCCTGGGATGATTCATTTCCAGAGGGCTCCATGGTAGAGAGACTATGGTGAGTCCAGACAGTTCCTGTGAATCCTGGTGTATACTCAAGAGTCTGTACAACTAGCAAGAAATTAAGCTCAAAACACTGAAAGGGATTCTTTACTACTCCAAAGATTTGTTTCACCACTAGTTGAATTCAGATTCTCAAGTCTCTTGTGGCCTTTGAAGTAGAAGTAACATCCAAGCAAGGATGATACAGATGATCTAGCCTGCAGATTGTTTGCCTTGATGGCCTCCAGGTAGAATCAGAGCACACAACATAAGGAAAGAAAAGATTCCAGACTGTGCCATTTGCTAAGCAATAATGCCTCTCATTAATTTCAGGTGTTACTGGTGGGCTTTGAGGTGTGTGTGTGTGTGTGTGTGTGTGTGTGTGTGTGTGTGTGTGTGCATGCCAAATTATTGTTTATAAATATTCATGTTTACAAAATAAAGCAGCCCTGAGAAGACTTGTTCATTTCCACACCCTAGAACCTTTACCCTACTTTATTTTCATCATACTTCAAACTTCTTTTATTTATCAACAATAATCCCCAAATACAGTTTAACTTAGAACTTTCAAACTTTACTAGTATGGAAGTTATAATAATTTTGTAGAAGCTGTATTTGGAATGTTGATCTTTACCTTACCTAACAGTATGTATTATGTTAGTTTTTGATGCGTAACTTCCCATCAGCTTTGCAATCACAGGGTAAACAACCTATACTATTGGAGGTGAGTCCATTGCAAAAGTGTTTTCTTTCAGAAGAGAAGACCTTACTCTATGAGGTTTCTTCCCTAAACTAAAAGCTCAGTATTCAGGTTTAACCACAGTACTGGCACTTTGTCATATATAAGTGGGTGCTGGGTTGGGCACTTACCTCTAAAAGGCTTGCCATCACTGACCTACTTGTACTGTGTTGCTAAGAGACGAGGTCCAATCGAGTAAGTATATTAAATGCATTTTCAATTTGATGTCTTCAATGTATGATGGATTTGTTGGTACATAACCCTGCCATAAATCAGTGAGCATTTGTGTACATATAACAGTATTCATGTGTATGTATACAACGTCATATGTATGTAACTATGCATGTATAAATGAAAGGCTGGCTTATTTTTATAGCCTATTTTCCCTAACTATAATATAAGCTTTATAGGAATATTTACTTTATTTTGTTTATTACTTGATATTCAATACCGAACATACTAATATGCAGTCAGTGCTCAGTAAAACTGCACTGAATTGAGTTATTTACTGTGCTTCTGTTTGTCTTGATATAAAATAATATTCATTTCAGACTCACTGATTAAGGTGAAAGCTATTTAAATAGGAAGTAAATATTTCAAGGCTCTTGCTTAGGAAAAGCCTATAGCATTTCAAGCAAAACACAACTTAGTGAGAAGAGACCACCCATGTCAATACCATTTTAAGATCAAATTATTTGCATAGTAGAAAACTTTGCAGGAAAGATGACCACAGGATGCAAAAATAAACGGAGGCAATCTTAGCTCATTTCTCCGTAGTCCCCAGAGTTTCTAATGATGATACTTTCAGAACTAGAGCCTTGCTAAATCTGAGACACTCATTTTCTTGTTCTATGCAGTAGAATTTATAGCACCATTCAGGGAATACTTAATATATCGGTTAGTTTTCGTTGAATGTTTTACACACATGGCCTCATATCAAATTTGATTCTTATGTCAAATTCTGTGAACAAGAACATATCTTCCCTTTGGGGAAAAAACAAAATTAAAATCTGGGTGTCTTTAGGCAGTTACCTCAAGCCCACAGTTAGCTGCCTTGCTCTCATAACCCTTTTGACTAAGTGTTGTCCACACAAAGTGTGCTTGAGTTGAGCACTTCCTAGAGAATTATGCCTGTCGTGCTAAATGAAACAGTTTCATCTTTGTGGAACTTACATAAGGTGAGAGAACTGAATAATAAATTTATTTTAAAAATAAGCAAACAATGTAAAATATCTACATATATATGAGAGAGAGGATAATAAGATAAAGGAGAATAGGACAACTTAGTGAGGTGGGTGCTGTTTTATGCATAGTATTGCAGAAGACCTCAAAAAGTCAAAGTAATCAGATAAATATCATTGAGAAAGCTTTTCCAACAGTGAGTGTATCAAGTGCTAAAACATCCTGCTTCAGAGCCATGCTGGCTATGTCCCAAAGCTGTGTGCATGCCAACAAGGGAGAAATAAAATGAAGTAATTATGTGACCAGATCACAGAGCTTTTACAAGTCATGGGAAGGGCTGTGGCTTTTAGTCTGCATGAGTGGGTCATTGAGGCTGACTTTTTCTATTCAGGACTTTTGAAAGATCAGTTGGGAATTCTTTATGAAAGTATAAGGCCCAGCCAAATACTTCAGCTGGATTAAAGTGCCTGCAAACAGGCACAGGGGCCAGGGGTTCCATCCCTGGTCCTGTCATGCCAACCCCTCCCCTGGAGCTCACTGAGACAGCAATTGAGACTGGATACAGTGGCACGTACCTATAATCCCAGCTCTTGGGAGGCTGTAAACAGGTGGATCACTATGAGTCTGATCTAGTAGTGAGGCCTGAACACCCTGTAGACCCTTCCCTAAAATACAAAAGAAAGAGAGAGGGAGGGAGGGAGGCTGACCCTTAAAGAATTAAAATAACATGAAAGGTGTCATTCACTTACTGTTTCGTTGGTATCTAAGAAAACATTGTCTTCTATAGTGTGTGTAGTGTAAAGTAAAATGAGCTCTAATGCAATAAATATTATAAAATACCTAAAAGAAAACAGCTTTCTGTGGCCTGGTGCTATAATTCTACTTTTTTTAATGTATTTGGTACAGAGTCTTACTATGCAGTCCTGACTCATAGCAATCCTCCTGTTTTTAGCCTCCCTAGTGCTGGGACTATAGGCATGCACCACCATGCTCAGATCAAGTGGCAGGCTCAGCATGCCTGGGGGGCAGGCTCAGTACAGCTTGTGGTACCAGGGATTAAATCCTGAGCCCTGTCCTTGCCTAAGCAGGCACTTAGTCAACTGAGCCATCATGCCAACCCAATTAATTCTACTTCTGAAGGACAGATACTTTTCTCTTTGAAAGTTACCTATTTTGTGTTCTAAAATTGACCTCTTAATGCTGAACTTTTTTTGCATGGTTTAATTTGCACTTTGTGAGAAAGAAATAGTGAAATTTTGTGAATATTTTTTTACTGAGTACTTTTCATATAAATAGGTTAGTATGTAGCATGATTGAACACTACAGTGAATGTGAACCTAAAAAATTTGTTCAGTAAAAAACATATTGCCAGTAGTTACCCTCACAGGCCTATTCCATGGTTCTTGTCATTTTCTGGAGCAGCTCCGCAAGTCTTAATTTGTGCTAATATGTGCTAATATGTGCTTTAATTATGCTAATATGGCTGCCTCCTTGACATGAACAGATTAAAAATGTTTTAGCTTTCATGGTGACTTTAGCTTTGGGAAAGAGCAAAAAATTATGTGATGCCAGGTCCAGTGTACAAAGTGGGTAAAAGATACGGTACTTCTTTTCCCAGACTATCTTTCCATTCGATGGCATTTGGCAGCAGCATTGATATATTTGTTCATGGCTCATAGAGACATGAAAGAGGACTTTAGAACTACATTAGAAAGTGACAAAGAATGGAGTAAGTGAGTTCAAGATGAGGGGGATTAATGGCAGTATATCTTTTACTATAATACATTTCCTTATAATTTAAACATCTACCATATACTTTGATCTCCCTTTACAAACATCTTACATATGTAAGATGGCTGAATAAATAATTCAGTGAGTAAAAGGATTTGAGTGATATTAGATTATTAAAAACTTTACAGAAAGATAATTTCAAAATGTATTACTTCAACTATTGTAAATGTTAGTCTTCCATTTCTTACTGATTTCTTTACAATGCACAAATGAATTATATCTAGTGCAGATATGGGGACATACAGTCTAAAATTCTTTTTTTTTATATGAGTATGAAGACTTTGAATGCCTTGCCTTAGGGTATTTCAAGTTGATGTGATCATTCAGAGGTTTAATGTGAAAATACCAGTGTTCTTTTCAGAATACTGTCATCCTCCCTGAATGAGGTGAACAGCTCTCCTGTTTCAATCTATTTTCAGCTAACAGTAGATATATGCTATTTAGACTCTGTCCTATTTCACACAATGCTCAAGGTGTAAGAAGACAGCAGGAAGTGTTTTAATTTTTGCAGGAAGTAATTAAATTAATTAGTATTTAATTAATTCAATTAAATTAATATTTAATTTTGAAATAATTGGCATTAAATAACATTGTTATGCATTTGGGTGTGCTAGAGGCACATAGTTCACTTATAATCTTTTCCCTTTTCTGCTTTCTACCCATTCCTTATGCTAACAACGATTAGAATGTTAATGCTATGACTATAAAGGTTCCAGGAATCTCAGTTCCTTACTACTTAAGATAGAAAGCTTGAAGCAAGTAGCTTGATTTTCCAGTGAATAATATTTTTCCACTCCTGTCTTGAAACTTCCTATTTTGCTTTATATTTGGCTTCTGTTTACTTACATAAATCATTCAAGGAATAAAAAGATTGGAAGCCAGGTATAATCACATGGCATGATATACCAGGAATTTATAAATTTGTTTATAAACAAAAAAAGCATATTTGCCTTGAATTTAAGGATATACCACTTTAAAATTGTGTCATATTTTGATTTAACTTATTTTAACATTTTATTTTATATGTACCATGTGAAAAAAGAAAATTATAACTTTTTATAACTAAATTACACTTAAAAACATATCCTAGTAGGAACTGATTACAAAAACTTGTTTTTGACATTCTTTCATATGGTGAACATACATATTTTTATTTTAATAAGAAATAACAATGTGACAGTTTCAGAACATATTGTACATTTCCAATATTTGGCACAATTTATATTGTTGTCTTCCTAGTAGTTATACAGAGCACAGGGTGTAGACATAAAAAAAAAAAATTCTTCTCATTAAACTAAGAGAAAGTAGTTGTATACATAATCCAGCGTTCCATAATCGCAGTGAGTTATGTGGTGAAAAATGTTTATGTAATTTTTAAAGCCAATGTGCCACACATGAGTTCAAATAAAGCCTTCTTTAATTGAACACTTTCTTTATAAAGACCTTAATGACATGTTTTCTACTTAAGAAAAATGGAAAAGGTCAAAGTTATAAAAATGTCTTGATAATTTAATAAAACAGATTGGCCAAAAGCAGAGGGGAAGAAACAAGCCTGGGAGTAGTTAGGGACTTTTATAGGAGCTAGAAAAGGAGTAGTATATAGCAGTCTAACTTCTAAGAACCAGAAATATGTATGAAATAATTTATTGAATTTCTCTTATGTAATTAACTTTATTAAACATAAACTTAATTCTCAAGGAATTTTAAATTAATCTGTCACTCTATCAGATCTTTCTTTTAAAAGTTTTCATGCTATTAAAGAATTTACCTGCCTATTTTTGAGCATTTGTATGTTGAAAAGCAGTCACATAAGAGGGGGTCCATAAATGTTAGTTTGGTCGAAGTCATAAATATGGGTGCTGAGGAAAACATGCTGGGGAGTCAGAGATGGTCTCTGTATGCTTAAAATCTATGGATCTAGACAGTAAATGCGAATTTATTTACTTAATTATTTTTATTTTAACGAGAGAAAGATAAAAAAATAAAGATACAGAGCTTCAAGGAAAAATAAGAAATTAACAATGACTAATGTATTGCATAGTGTTTCCTTCAGAGTAGTTGCTCACATTATAAGATGTAGGAATGCAAAATTAATCAACCAATATAAGCACAAACCTATCTTTAAATGGACTAAAAAGAAATTAGTAGTATGTTAGCTATTGTATAATTACATATATATTTTTCCCTTCCTTTTCTCCTTTCCCATATCTCAGTTCTTTCCCTTTTCTTAATAGCTGTTACAGGTTTTGTATCTTATTTATTCTTTTAGTTTCTTATACTAGGGAGAAAAGAGGATGTTTACAAATCTGAATGATTTACTTATGAATATGGTCTCTAGTTGCATCTATTTATGTACAAAAGCCTCAAATTTATCCTTATTCATAGCTGAATAATACTCTTATATAAAAATACCACATCTTTTTTTATCCATTTCTCAGTTTATGAGCATTTGGGTTGTTGCCAAGATTTAGCTATTGCAAATTATGCTGTTAACATGGGTCCACATATATTACAGTGATAGGATATTTTTAATGTTTCTGGGAAACTCCCTACAAGGGAAATAGCTAGGTCAAATGAGACCTCTGGCCCTAGTTTTTTGAAGAATCTCTACAATGCTTTTCACAATGGTTGTAACCTGGCTACCCTCCCACCAACAATGAAGAAGGGTTCCTTTTACCCTATAGCCCCACCATCCATCTCACCTCAGAAAAAATGGCCAGTATCAAAAAATGAACCAATAACAAATGCAATATAGCATTTTAAAATGTAATATAAACCCATCATAAATCATGAGCAGTATCCCTGAAAAAGTGATATTTGTGCTAAACTATTGATTGATAGAGAGATAGAGATATCACAGTTTTACCTATAGATTTTTCATGAGTCAATTCAAAAAAATACTTCTAAATATGATTTTAGGTGTGTTAGCTTGCAAGTTTCTGAGATAAAATATCTACTTCCTCAACTTAAAGGAAGGACCATTCATTGGTCTTACAGTTTCTGAGGTTTCAGTCCATCATCAGCTGGATCCAAGATAAAAGACATCATGGCAGAGGACATGGAGCAAAGCTGCTCACTTCAGGTGGCAAGGATACAGAGCACAAGGCAGAGTGCGATGAAGGAGCAATTCCAGAGGCCCTTACCTCCTCCCCATGCGCCCCTCCCTTTCACAGCACATTCAGCCATACCAGTGGATAACCCACTGATCACCTCTCAAGGAGTCCGTCAATCCAGTCAAATTGACAGGCTGTGAGAAGTGGCACAATATTGCCATTTATCCAGAAATAACTCTGGAATAATGTTTATTTACTTAAGAAATCACTTTGATAGTTGAGTGTTTCCTTTAAAATCTGAAATTAGATCATAATGACAACTGAAAAACAGAAGTGAGAAATATATTTCTGTAATACTACCCAAATAAGCTATCTGAAGAAAATAAATATATAAAAATTTTATTCATAGAAATAAGCCTATTTTGGGTAATATTTTAGGGAAGAAAACTAACACAGTAATTGATTTTTCTTTCTTAATAGTCGTATGATATCACTAGAACCCATTTGGACATTTGAAATAAGGTCACAGAGAACTGTTAACAGTGAATATAGCTCAGTATTATTGGACTTGACAATGGAAATGTCTCACTATATTCTTCCACATGTCAAAGCATACATGTAAGTTTTCCTAAGGTAGAAATTTCTCTGGCTTTTCTATGATTAAAAAAAAAAAAAAAAAAAAAAACTAATTTGAAGACAAAAACTTTGTTTAAAAAATGGGGTGGAGGATATTTGTTAATATCAAAAGACTTTCTCCCATGCTGTCCATTAGGAGAGTTAACAGTACCTACCTTGCAGTAGGTTTTAGGATTAAATTTAAAAATGCAAGAAAAACTCTAAAAATGAGAGAAAGTAGCCTATGAGAAAAATAAATGGGAGTTCTGGGCCAGACATGCCGGCACATGCCTCTAGTCCCAGCACTTGGGAGGCTGACAGAGAAAGGTTGTTGTGAGTTTGAGACCATTTTGTAGCTTGGGCTACAAAATGAGCTCAGGTTCAGCCTGAACCACAGGGGAGACTCTTTTTTTTTCCCCCCTCAGCTTGCATAGGTTTTTATTTTTTTTATTTAATATTTTTATTGTTTAAATTTAACAATGGTTATATTACATATTTTCATCATCAGATCAGTTTAGATTAATACATATAGGTATATAAGATTGATCCAACAATTAAACATTAACCCTTTTAAATCAACATTACTTTTTTTTTCTTTTCCCCTTTCTTTTTTTTGAAAGTTGACATATTGCATATTGTCCTCACAATCCTTCTACAGAGTACAGTGTGTG